>LOEQ01005145.1:32339-44065 GCA_001685075.1 Bramus lutescens
TTGGTTGGTTGGTTGGTTGGTTGGTTGGTTGGTTGGTTGGTTGGTTGGTTGATTGGTTGGGTCAGCATATACTTGGCAAATTCAGAGAGCACTACAGTATTGCTAAGCCTATTTGACCAGAGGCCTGCAATCCAGAAGAGAAGAGAGAGGGAGTGTGGTGCTCTCGACTTTCCTTAGAATGCCTTATCTATCCTGTGAGCCAATAGCAGAAGCTGTAAGTTCATGCTCATGTTTAGAAACAAGTGTTTGCTATAGACTTTGCTGAGAGCCTTGCCTAAGGCAAGTAAGACATTCCAGGGGCTTTATGCTTCAAGTAAGTGCTCTGGGGTCTTGGCAGAGGATCCTGAAGCTGGCAGGTTGGGTTCCATACACTGTGTATTTGAAAGCCTGTTCTTAGAGTAACAGAGCCAAAGTACTTGAGCAGTAACGAGGAAGAATTCTTTCGGTGTTAACTAACTTATGTTCAGAGAAAATTACGTTATTACCTAGGTCTTTTGATTAATTTGCTGTATGTTTCTGTCATTTAATCATACAATGTAGAACGTTTACCTAAAGTATACACAATAAAAGATGTGTTGCTTTTTTCAGTTTTGTCAAGATAGTGAAGCAATGCAGTGTGAAATTCCAAGACCCTGTCTCCAGACACGCACACACTTCTCATAGCCTGTTACCACATGCGTTCTCAAATGTGCTCACAGAGCATTATCTTACTTGTGCTAAACAGTCCAACTAGTGGTTCTGGAATTCTAAAGAGTAATACACTTGAAGTTCTGTGCAGCGCTGGTGTTTGTAAAGGAGTGACCCCAGGAGCTCCCTCTCGCAGGGACACGCTGCCACTGATGTCGGCAAGCCTAAGTTTAAAACTGATGGGAATATTCTAAGAGAACTGAAATAATGTCAGTGGTAAAACGTATTTTGCCAAGTGCAGATGTAAGACATCAAGTTCTCAGACTGATGGCAGAATTAACAAAAAACACCATCTGGTTCAATAATTATCTGAAAATACCCATATTCTTGGATTTGCTTAATACCACTTAGTTTCCAGCTTTATTTTATCTGAGTTTGCACACCAACCAGACTAGGTTGTACAAAGCAGAGACTATTTCCATCTGATCATTTTTAAAACTGTGTGTGTGCATGAATAATGAATCTTCGAATTGTTACTAAACAAGCAAATTATTTGCGTATGTGTCACATCGGTTATCAAGTTTGCACATGTGACAGTTTCAACAGCCATCACGTAAAATGCATAGAGCTTGTAACCATATGTTTTTGCTTGACAAAAAGCTAAAACTCAAGATCAATTTTCAATATGGAATGCACAAATTAACACTTTAAAATGCACCACAATATGTACAGCTTGGCAAAATTTGCAGAAATAGCACGTTTCTAGATATTAACTGATATCTTTGGATCCGACCTTAAGGTATTCAATCATTTTGATTAAAAGACTGATTTCTCATAAAACCACAGTCTGTTGGAGGCGCAAAGCCAATGACATTTGAGCATTCATATATTTTCATAAACTTTGAACAATGTCAGTGAGACACCTCTTCAATCTTGGCCACACAACAGCAGGGTATTCAATCTTTCTTTAGCTTGAGACAGAAAATTTGAATATCAGCATAGGGTTATAAATGGGGTGTGCTCCGTGTGGAGTTTTAAGGTGCAGCCCTGTGCAGTCTATAGAGCATCTCACTCTGCCCTCCTTGCCATTGCTTTCCCGTCTCTTTACCCCTTGCTGCTATCCAGAAGTATTTGGAAGTGTTTTGTTCTGTAAAAGCAGTTCCTTTGGAGATTTTCCCGGATGTGAGATGGGTGCTTTTAAAAATGGCTACATTCAGATAAGAACACTCAGTTACTCACGTGCTGTGATGATACAGATGCCCTGATATTTCCTTAACAACTTTGTCATTTTTTGAACATAATAATTAGTCATTATGTTGCCAAGTACATTATTCCTCTTTGGCCTCCTAAATGAGGTATTAGCAGAAACTGGACCTATTTCCAATAGTTCATTTTCCAGTTGCAATGTTTAGTAGAGAGTTGATCATCCTGTGTGGTTGGTGAGATGTGTGGGGCTCTCAGTCTGATATAATAACAGTGGTAAGTGTAGTAGCATCTACTACAAATAGCATGTCTCTTTTCTAAGTGTTGTCTCACAAGCAGCTCCAGCAAAAGAACAGATGGGCTGTGAGGGAAGCAAGCAATTTTGTCTTGCCCAGACAGAAAATGCAACAACATTCTATTGGTAAAGAAGCGGTGAAAAAGTATTTTAATATATTGTAATGCATGATGGGTGTCAAAAGTGTTTATTCAGACCCATTTGATCTTGTTAATGCTGACATTGAGCAGATCCTTACTGGAATGGAAAGGTTTGTCGGTGCTCTTAGACCAGGACAGAGAGTAGCAAAAGAGAGAAGAGCTGGTTTCCGTTGGCCTTTTCCCTCAGGACTGCACTTTATAACAGACATCTCTGAGCCTGTGGTCCTTAGCTGTGGCCTTCCTTTAGGGATGTCAGCCCCTTATGGGCAAGGACATGGTGATTCAGAGTAAGACTGTAGCATAGAAACCAGGAAGAGACCACGTGAAGCACATATTCTGGAGATGGAAATTGCAGATGTCACGTGTGGTCTGGTTGTTAGTGTAGATAGTAATATAAGCCTGGATGGCTGCTAGGTTTCCATCTCGAGTGAGGGATTCTTCACTTGTCTCTTGTGGTCTCAGACTGGGGTAGTTGTCCCTTGGTGGGGGTGTTAAGGAGACATAATAGCAGCTGTGGATACAGGTTGAACCCCAAGGGCTGAAATCTTCAAGTCAGCCCAAAAGCATTGAGTAGCTCCAGGAAGTAAGACGACGTTGTCAGTGAGACAAGAGGAGGAGCATATGGAGCTGCAGGGAGGAAGGTGAAGGAGGGTGAGGTTAAAGGTGGAGTTTCTGGTGGCTCCTCTTAGAGTGCTCTCAGACCGCACACACTGCCTGCTCTGGGACCCTTGTTGACACTGCCGTGATGACAGTTGGCATCTGCCCCAGTCTGTGCCTTAATCTGAAAATGCTCCTGTCTCAGTCTGTCTTCCTCTGGGTGTGCTAGTACACTAATCCTCGCATTGGGTTCAGGCTAACGGCCGCATTCTGCCTCCGTTGCCTCTTTAAGGCCTTCTTTCAGGTACAAGCACATTATCAAGTCGTGGGTGTAGATATTGGCGGTGAATTGGAAAGACACAGTTCAGCTCCCAACAGGCCCAAGATGTGTCTTAAACCTGCACTACAGTGTGCAGAAACTGGCGGGTACTAACTTGGGATCAGATTCATCCCTGCCCATACAGAATGAAGATGAGAACCGTAGAGTGCAGTTCTCTCTGCCTAGGAGAGGGTGTTTTCGGGCCGGCTGGCCGTGTGCCTGCTGGCCACACTCCACACCCTGTGAACAAGGCTGTTTCTGTGAGAGTAGCTGTGAAACAGGTCCTCTGCCCATGAAAAACAGTCTGCCATCTTTTCCTGCTCCACTTTTAGGCACGTCACAGTTTCTCGTCAATGAGCATAGTTATTTTTTAGTTATTAGAACAAGACTGACCTACTTTACATATGCAGAGCTGCTGTTACTTTGCTTCCTGAAGTCTGCGGCTAAACTTCTACTCTTTCTGTCTTCTCCTTGTTTGCTCTTCTGCTTTCTATGTGCCCACATTCAGAAGTGCTTCAAAGTAAAAGCTCTAATGTCTGCTGAATCTCAGATGCTATGAAACAAAGGCATCACCCATTCAGGTCAATTTCTAAATAATCCCAAGTAGTAGAAGTCTAGGTTGGTCTTTAAAGGGCAATGGCTATCGATATTCATCCGTTTCCTTCTAAATTCCTTCTTTCTCCACAAAGTGTGTGCTAGGAACTGACAGCTCCTAGTCAGAGCACAGCAGATCTTCTTTCTGTACACATGTATGCCATATCTGTCACCTTGTGTGGGGGATGTCATGTACACCAGCATTCAGAGAATGTGCCCCCGCCCCTCTCGGTCACTTGCTATGTCATGGAGAACTCATAATATTTCTATGGCTTGTTATACCTTTGTACAAACTGTAAGGTAGAGCAAAGTTGGGTTGAATATGTTTCTGTGCATTTGCTCTTTCCTCTCAGTGTCTTATCACGCCACAGCATCATGGGTGAATACATGCGTGAGTACACTGAAAGCATGCTTTAAAATGTCACACAGTTATGCTAGTAACAGAAAACCATGTCAGGCTCCAAGTGTGTAATAAGATATAAAAGTTAGATTGACTGTTTGCAATAAAATTTTCTCTTCAGAGGAGTGATATGATATGATATATTTGTGTCCTGAAGTAACCAGGAATGTTCCTGTATATGCAAATGGAAACGATGATATAGTGAAAGCATTTCTAAAGATAGCTCTGTCAGATAAAAGTTACATAGAATAAATGGTCTTGGAGTAAAGGTTAATTTTGGAATCATATGGTGGGCTATAAAGGGCTAGATAGCTCAGGAGTTTTGTACACTTGCTGCTCTTGAAGAGAGCCCAGTGTTAGTTCCAAACACACACATGGTAGCTTATAACTGTACCTTCAATTCCAGAGGATCTGTTACCCTCTGGCCTTCAAGAGCAACTGCACCTAGATGGTGCATATGAATTCAGAGAGGCATATATACATGCAAATAACCAACAAAACAAATAAATCTTAACAAAAGCACATAGTCTTTTGAGATGGATATTTATAGACAGGAAAAAATGTGATTATGCCAAGTTCATTAGACTACCTGAATTATAAATTTTCGTGTTGCAAGTTAAAAAAAAATTACCCATGAAGTTCATGGTACTTCATAGCTTCCAGCAGCAATCATAACTGCATACTAGATCATGTTCTGTCAATTGGAAAAGATGACATACTATTATAAATATGGCATGTTGTTATTACACATGATTATCTAAGGAATTGAGATTATATATCCACAAATCACATTGTGAGTTAAATTAAGACTTAAACAGATTCTGTTGGGAATTACCTGCATGGTTTGAATAGCTTTCAAAATGTGGCCTACCAGAAATACGAAATGTTAGCCTAGTAATTGTTGTATACTCCACATTATTCTAATTTCTGTGACCTGATAAGATAGTGAAAGGAGAGTCATTTTAGTGACTTCCCTTCCTGCCCTGCTACAGCACTCTCTAGGTCCCCACACACAGGAGCTTAGTGGTTCACATGACTGCTACCAAAGAAAGAGGAGTCTGTCCCATGTCCAAACTACAAGGGCTCATCTTCTCTTTGAGCATTTACCATCGTTAATGGTAATGAGACCCTCAGTAGTTCAGTATCAGTTTGATGCTCTAGAATCCTGGTTTCGTGACCTGGAAGGTGGCATCCCCAGGTACACATAGGAGCAGTTCACACATCCACAAGGCTCCATGTGCATGTAAGGACAGAAATAAACTATAGATCTCATCTGAAGTGTCAGGACAAGACAGCTAGTAGGGGAAATTGAGATTCCTAGGCTGCTGAATGGTATAGGGGCCACCATTTTAAACACAACTTCAGATCATCTAAAAGCAGTCATGAAAATGATAATGTCTAGAGAAAATATAATCACTGGATTTCAATGTTTACTTTTCCATTTTTGTTTGTTTTTTGTTTGACTGATTTTAGTATATGCTGGTCCCAGAATGGCTCTGCATGGTTTTTCTTGCCCTTTCTCACAGGAGAGAAAATGGGTTCTCTTTTTAAAAGACCCAGAGACTCATAGTTGTTAGAGTATGGAGAAAATTGATCAAAATATTAATTAGACTTTTGTTTTGCTAGTTTGCATAGACAGATGGAGTTCTGATCTTTACCAGCGCCGTGACTCATGGAACTGCATGTGTACTAAGATGCCATTATTAACACAACAGTAGTTTCAGCAGTTGGTAATTATTGGCATAATTAAACATTTATCAAGAAATGAGTATTTATCATTCATTAAACTTTCATTAAAACTCCATCTTAGCACAGGCTATCTTAGCCAGTGATTCTCACATGATAACGTCTTAACTTCTGGCACAAGTATAGATATTTCCATAATAACTGAAGTAGTACACAAGGTAATGTTCCAAGAACTGTGAGCAATTACCGGATTCAGATTCATTTTGTAGTAAGCATTTGTTGAGGTTTGGACCCAGAGTTAGAAGGTAGTTGGCAATTTTCTTTGGGGCTTGCAGTATTTGGCACTTTTTAGCAGCATCGCTAGGAAAACGTGTTACCCTTGGCAAAGGGAAGTTACTGTAAGCAAGCTCCATAATGACATTTACATCGCTTAGCTTCTCCCATAGATGGCGTTTTTCCGTGTTTTAGAGATGAAATTCCATAGTGAAAGCTAGAACTGAAGTAGTAACTTGTAGAGTCACCCTCTAATGCTGCCGGCAATCTTGTGTTGCCACCCTGAGATCTCACAGAGCATGTCCTGTGTGCAGAGACATCCAAAGGGTGCATTCAGATGGTTGACTCTGACACCATCACCATCCCCAGAACTGAAGAAGCGAGTGCTGTGGACGTGGACCTGGAGAGATGCACCTGCGGGCTGCTCTCAGCTCCTTTACCTTTATCTCTCTTTTGTGTTTGTAGCTGCTCTGCCGCTCACCAGTGTGATTCTCCCCGGAATTCCTTGGTGCTGTGTAGACATGGTTAGATACCTTAAAAACATCCATGTGTCCTCAACAGGAGTCGTCTACACGGTAAACAACAGTTTTAGCTTTGAAAAGATAACAGTGCATTATCCTTAGCTATAGCC
Organism: Bramus lutescens; assembly: GCA_001685075.1. Classification (NCBI taxonomy): domain Eukaryota; kingdom Metazoa; phylum Chordata; class Mammalia; order Rodentia; family Cricetidae; genus Bramus; species Bramus lutescens. Next base: position 39,105 of record LOEQ01005145.1, read on the forward strand.
ACGCTGCCATGTCATAGCATAGCAGGGCTCCTTATTTCCTTCCTAACCTTACCTTAGTACCCATGGCCAGCCACTTCATGTCCTGCCCTCCCCCACCACTCAAAGCATCTTACAGCCACCACACCCCTCAGCTGTTTAGATTTACAGTAAATCTAAAGTAAGGATGTACTTCATAATAAAGTAGCCCCCACTTCTAGCGTTCTTTTCACGACAGGACTCGGTTATTTGATGGCTGAGTAGTACTCATTATGTATGTGCACCACTGTCTTTTCCTCAGTCCACCAGGTGATGAGAATCTAACTTGTTTCCATGCCCTGCCCATTGTAAATAAGGCACAATCATATGCAAGTGCGAAGGAGTCTTTAGTGTGCTGGTTTTATCACTTAGCTGTGTAGAGCCAGTAGTAGGATATCTGGATCATGGAGTGGATCTATTTTTACGTCTTTGAAGAACACTACTATCCTCATAATGGTTGTACAAATTCACTTGGCCATCAGCAATGTGCAGAAGAGAAGCTCTCAATGTCTTCATCTTTAAATTATTCAAAAACTGCAATTTTTATATACTTTTTATTTATTCTTTGAAGATTTATACATGTATACAATGTATTTTGACCATATCCATTTTTCACTTCCCTCCTCCAACTCCTCCGAGATTCTCACCCACAGTATCCCTTTCCCAACTTCATGGCTTCTTCTTTAAATATATAAATATACACACAAATATATATGTATACAAATATGCATACCCACATATATGCACATATATAAACATACATATATGTGTACACACATATATACACACGTGTGTGTGTGTGCTATTGTGTGTATGCTGTTGAGTCCAATTGGTGTGTGGTATAGGGCCTTCTGCTAGAACAGGAACAACTACCCAGGGACCAGCTCCCTGAAGAAAGCAGTCTCCCTCCCTCCGCAGCCATCAGCTGCCCGTTGTTCCTCATCTAGGGGTGGGAAAGTGGGAGTTCTATGGTCTGTTACTCTGGTTAATTCCAGTGTTCTCTGGGTAGACGTAGAGCCCCAACCTGTACTTAGGCCGGCTTGCTAGTATTAGCCTTTGTCCTGCATCGTTGTGGGAAGGCTTTGTGTTGAGTGTCCTGGGTTTCCACATCAACACTAGACACATGGGGAAATGCCATTACCTAACTAAGACTGCTTGAAAGCCTCTTCACATATATGCTGGTGCTTCAAATCTTATTCGATATTCAGCAACTTTGTTTTTGTTTTCTCTTGGGCAAAAAATTTACTGTATCAGTGCGTTTATGTCACAAGAATGAATTGAATTCGTACCCTTTAGTGCAAACAACAATAGACAGAGTGGTAACCTAGTGGAAAACAGATAGACACCCCATCCCTTTTGGGGATTCAGAGAGGTTCAGAAAGATGGAGCTGACAGTGGAGAGGTGGCAGATAAAAAGAGGCCAAAGCAGGGAAGAATCCTGCGGTCATTTATTACTGTGCCATCTTCATAGTGTTTGCTGAACCAAGGTGCAGAATAATGATTCAGACAAATGGCGTTAATCATAGCAGCGGCCCCTCGGCAAAGCGCAGTGCCTCGCTCCGCAGCAGGAGACCTAATCAGATTCTCCAAAACTTGTTCCAGAAAGAGAGAATTTTCTGTCTTTAGTTTTTCTGTGGATGTCTTCCCGTGGGATATGTCACCTTTAAAAGAAGCAGTGGTAAGAAATTGTTCCCTCTTCCTGTCTCCTTTCTAAAACCTCAGAAAGAATTGTGTTCAACTTCATGATGAACATTTACAGTGAAATTATATTATTTTTATATTTTCTTGATATTCGTTCAGTATGGGCAAGAGCTATAATGACCAGTGAAAGCATAGCTTCCAATCCTGATAGGAGTTCAGTTTACTTACTCAAAAATGGTTTTCAGTGGCCCTTTGCCTCATGGAACAAGCTGTATTTCGTGTGGGAGTCGCTGTTCTGTCGGGGAAGAGGGAGTAAGGGAGGGGATTAATTCAAAGCTGACCAACTCTTAAGGCTATCCCATGCGTGCTTATGAGGGTCTGCCCAGGGAGTTTACATAATGTCCTAGTTGGGCTTAGATATGTGTCAGAAGCCAGCCGAAGTAGTTCCATCTGTTGTGGTGAGTTTTCGGGGATTTTTAAAATAATTAGTCTTGTTGGTAGACCATATTGGTTATTGTCAAGGATATAAGTTCATTAGTGAAACCACAGTTGTATATCCTTTCAAGCCCTTTGATTGTGTGTATATCTCTGCATCACTCCATCACACACACTTTGAATGTTGGATAGAAGGGAAACAATTTAGAGATGTGTTTATACATCATCCCAGGAGGAAATTAAGCTGACATGTAGGAGGTTAGTGCACACACTGCAGTTCTGTGTTGATTTGCTGTTTTCTTCTTCATAACTCCAGGTGAACAGGCAGAGCTGCCATCTGATGTGCAGGTTAAGTGTAGTTGCGGGCTATTATACATCATTAGAATAAGTACCAACGATCATGAAGAAAGATGTGGCTGCATGGACACCCGTCTGTCATCTGCTACAGCACCACAAAAATTAGTCGCAGCAGCCTTTGTGGAATTTATAACTCAGTGTGAGGAAATTAAGCTGTGAATCACACGGCTTTGTATGATTAGCACTAATGTGTTTTGCAGCCCCCCTCCTTTCCAATGACAAATTTGTCCCAAAACTTTTTCTTTGATACCATTTTTATTGGCAACTTACCAAACACTGCATTTGTTGCTGAGCATACAGCCACTTGCTGCATTTATGCGACGGGTAGGTACCTGCTGTGTTCTAGATGTGACATCTGGCATTCCCCTGCACTGTGTCCGTTTGCCTCTGCCCTTTCTAAGGGAAGGAAGCAAGCAATGGTTGAGCAGCAATGACAGCCGCGCTGTGTAGCAGCCTGGATCTCAGACCCCAGCCCTGAATCAACTGAATAATCAATTCAGTATTAATCATACAATAAACATGCAAAGATGTATATTTTTAGCTGACAGCTGGCAGGCATAGTTTTTTTTTCTTTTATCTGTTTTTATTTTTGGAAATCACCATGCACAGGAAGGAACAGTGAGTGAAAAGTACTGGGCCTAGAGCCACTGCACATTAAGGCTGGACAGCCTGTCCTGGGAAATTGTGTGCGTGTGATCTGCACATCTCCCTCACCTCTGGAATACATTCCCAGGGCCAATTCTTGGCTTCTGAGGCTTCTGTTAGCTGAGATGCCTTGTAATAGGGCGAGGAATCACAGTAGAGTAGGATCTCCAGGTATTAGTGTCAAGAAGAATAATGTCTTACTTGCCCTTTCTTCTGGGTTATTGCATGGGTTATACAAAGATAGGGATGAGTTCACAGAAAACAAAGAAACCAGAGGCGGTGAGAACAGGGGATAGGTGGGGGAAGTACCCCAATTGCAGAAATACATGATCCAGCTGATGCCAAAAATAATGGGCAGCTCTTTTGTCCCAAGCAGCAGCATGCATAAAGGTGCCTGGCATACCTTCCAGCATCTCACACCGGGGACAGCAAGCTGGAACAGAGGGGCCTAACACAGAGGGGTGGTGAGCATCCAAACAACCCCTGCTAAGTTTTAGCAATAACTTCCCAACCTTTGCAGATGGATTGCAGCAGAAATGAGAAAAATGGTGTAATTCTGTGGTTTCATTTTCATTGTGATTTACATAGACGAAACAATGTTGATAGGGAAAAATGTGATTTAGAGGGGGAGGGTAGTGTCACCTAGCAGCTCCTGAGTGTGTGTGGAGCCTCATTGGTTCATAGAAGAGAATTTATACCATTCGTTGTTAAAATGACATGCCTGAATGAGTCAGACCTGCCTCGTTCACACCCAAGATGAGGAACATGATTTATTGTCTGTCCTTTGAATTTCTGTGAGCATTCTGTCTAAACTTTAAAGGGGGATTGCATTGCGATTAAATCTTAACAAATATTATTTTAACTAGACTGCAATGTATGTTATTGACAACAAGCAACTTTTCTTCTCAAAATAACATTGGTGTTTAGGCATGCAATTTACAAAAATGACAAGGAAGGGTGGTACTTTTTCCAAGGTGAATGCAAGTTGACTGATTAGCTGGTATTTTAACTTAGATTCTTGCAAATTACAGACATAAGAAACCCTGCAATTTATATGTACTTTGGAAGTGAAAGCTTTAATCCCGTGACTCAGGAAAGTAAAGCAGTAATAATTTAAGTACCATATTTTATTTATCCCTCACGATTGTCAGCTGTTACAAGAAGTATTTCCACTATTTTGGGGTTGCTGCCTTTGGCTACCTAATTGCTTCTTAGGAAGTAAGAAGGAAATTGCTTATATAACTGCATGGAGAGTCTTTGGTAGCGTCGAGCCAAGGCATCAATCAGTCCATCTGGGTAAAATCACAAGCTGACTCCGATATTGCTAAATATTTATACTGTCAAATACACACAGACATCCAGATGAAAAGAGGCATTCATTACGAATTCTCCAGCTTGTCAGTTTAAAGATGTAGATTAGAGCAAAACCTCCCACTATGGTACTGCGTGCTCAAGAAAAGTCTATATTTAGCCATTCTGAGCAATAAATATCATCATATTGCCTCATTTAGGTAAATAGAGAATAAATATTGTCAAGATGATCTAGAGATAATGTAAACAGACCCCTGTTCAGAGCCTGTTACAGGGAATTCCAGGACAGTGATGTGCTGGTGACGCTTGGGATTTGACCCTTTTTCCTAATCACGTACCCTCCCCTTTTTTTTGTAGCAAAGATGTGTTACTGACAGATTATGGGGGAAAGATGAAGGAAAGAAGTGAACACAAAGGTGATTTTAAGTTGTGTGAATCCAAGCACTAATTAGCACTTGTGCCGCAGCATTGTCTTGATAGTCCCCAAGCTGCTGCTGCCAAAAATAGAGATATGCACACAGAGCTGCAGCCACTTCCAGCTTGGAGCTAGCGAAGCC
>LOEQ01005145.1:44090-95691 GCA_001685075.1 Bramus lutescens
CTTGCGCAGTGTGTGGCAGTCCACCCAAGTGGGCTGTACCCTGGACTTGGTCTTGTACACATTGTTCTGTGATAAAAAGTCTTACAGTGGATTGGCCACCAAGGATGAGTGCCATACCTTGACAGAGCTCAAGTTTGTGCTGAAAACTACAGGCTCCATGCAGCTCAGACAATCCCATTCAATGTGTGTTCTGTCTGCGCAGAGAACATGGCCCTTTCCCAAGGGCACGCACACTCCTCTCTTCACTGGTAATTGATAATTTTAGAAGTTATACTCGAAGGGAATTTTAACTGATGTCAAAGTTTTAGTTAATTACACTAGATGATTTTTTGAGATTAATAATTAACATCCCTCTTTATAACTAAATATCCATAATTAATCAGCAATCATAACGTGAAGACTAATTAACTTCAAACTCAAATTCTAACAGAAAATCCATATTACTCTCCAGGATCATTAATTACCAAAGTAATCAAACTTATCTCTCACGGGTTGTAGCAGAGCTCTGTGGGTTCCTCAGCTCAGCCAGTGTGCTAAAGCCTTTCCAGAGGACTTGAGGGGTGATGCTGAGATTACCGATGGCTCAGAACTGGCCCCATGCTGTCTTATCCATAAGGCTAGGGCAGCTAGGTGGGAACACGGCAGAGCAGAACGTTCCCACATTTGCGTGTTTCCACAGGAGATCTCTGGCGATTTGGTTTCATCTTTAAAACAGAACTAAGCTCTTTTGTCTTTTTCCCTCCTACTATTTTCAAAATGCTACTTGGTTGACTTACAACAGGTTAGCTAACAAGAGAGAGAGAGAGCAGGCTCACAAGAATGTGTTTTAAAACATTAAAAATATATCCATCATTAAGTGCTAAGAACAGGAAAAGTATGTGATGTGAAGAGGAGAAGTGTATTACAGACAAGACCGAAAAGACGAGACTAGCATGGGAGCCACAGCACTCCACATGCTACCCGGTGTGGGAGAGGAGTCTGAGGCCACTGCTTTGCAACACTGGAGAGGTAGCTTTGTAGGGCTTTTCTTTAGAATATAGCAGTCAACAGCGTAGTTAAAATCCACCCTTCCATCACTGTACCACCTAGTTTCCAAGTGCACACTTGGAATACTGTTCTTTTGTGTGGCAGCTGTAAAAATCCTCAGCAATTTCTACTGTCAAGAAAACTCTGGATAAATAGGGGCTGTTAACTTAGGCAGATAGCGGAGGTTATTTGGTGGCAATCAGGAACTCACGGCACTTCAACTAATGGGTTATGATCAGAAACTGTTCCTAATAGCCAGCTAGACGGATCTGAATATGAAGATTTCTATAATTTTGTTGTCAGCTTGTGATGTACTCTAGTGCTAATTATTTGGAACAATTATGTTTTCCTAATAACAAAAGAAGCAGCAGTGAATTAAGCAGGCTCACCTTCAGATCTGCAGATAACAGTTTAAATGCACTTGCCATTAAGAAATAGCATTTCTTTTTGCTTTGCGGAGCTCTAATTATTTCAGATGCTTGTCTTTTAAAGCCCCTGCCTTACTTCTTCTGAACCTATTCCATGTCAGTGTACACTGCCGACTTCAGTATTTTCTTGGTCTTTGGTTTATGCCTGTACCTCCATAGACTGCTTACTTACTTCATTTGGTTATTCAAAAACTATAATTAGTGCAGTAATTAACATGTAGGTCCTTCAGAGGAAGACTGCTAGGATTCAGGGACATCTCTCATCATCCTGACTGATGTGTGGATGATAAAGAGACTGAGGTTGATATGGTGACAGGATGTGTCCTCTCGCATGGTAACTGTGCTGCAGGGAAATTCAGACAGGACCTTCGTCCACAGGGCCTCACGTTTGGAAAAAGTAATTATCCACACTGTTTCTATAATTCAACTAGGTGTTACCCTGCATTTGCAGCTGTCAAATCATTTGTTTTAAATGATTTTTTAATATCTTATGAATACTTGAAAGTTTTGAGTTTTGCACATTATCTTCTACTTTTTTAACGCAAAGGCCAGGCATTCATTCATTCATTCCTGCCTTCCTTTTCTTGTCTCTTTTTTTCTTCATTACTTAACCTCGGATGCTAACTTCAGTCAGTGCAAGCCATATTTTCTAGATTGTAGTCAGAAAAGATTCAACTTTATACATTTTCCTAGAGGCTTTTTTTGGTCCAATTTCACCTTTCTCATGCCTTGATATGTTGTTTCAAGCCATGGTGAAGAAGTGGTGCACAATGAGGCAGGACTGAACGTGAAAGAAGATTTAATGATGGTTCTCCTGTGTCCCCGAGTATTGGTGCTGGCCTCTGGTGCTCCTCTCCACCAGCATTTGGCTTCTCAGCTCCTATAAGCAGAGTACCTTTTGTCGTCATTGGCATCGGCCTCCGGACTCCGGGGGTCTGATCTCCCCGAAGGCATGTGAAAGGATGTGGTGACTTCAGGAGCATCTGCCCTTCCTTAGTGCGGTGACTCCTGCAGGGCTTCAGCCCTCCATGGCCAGAAGGGCGGGACAGAGACTTCAGTGTATGGAGCAGTGTGGCCGAGGCAGGTCAGCTCCTGTGTAACTAGGAAGCAGGATGAATGACAAGAGCCAAGGTTGGTCACCCCATTCAAAGGCACATCCCTAGTCATGGGAACTTTCCAAATTAATGTCTCCAGCTAGGGACCATGCCTTCAAAACATGAGACTGTGGGGAGCAATTCAGCCTCAAACCGCACCACTAATGTTGTTTGTAGATCATGTCCTAAAGTGCTGCTAGACTCTGGCTTCTTCCCAGGCTGAAGTTCAGAGTGAAATAGGAGGAGGGCATAAGCTTTGGAGTCAGGCTTGGTAGAGAGAGTTGTAAAGGGGCTGTGACTGCAGGCTAGTTCAGTGCTTATTATGTAACATATTGATCCGTGTTCAAAATGGAGGCACAGTTCTGTCTTTGTACCATATTATCAAATAGCTCTGTACATTTAGCTGCATAGTAACTTATCAGTTTGTTCAGAGTGTATAGTGTACCTTGTCTCTACTCTTTGTTGCTGAGAGTTGACTACAGTTGCTTTTGAACCAGAGAATAATCAAGCCTTTCAGTGTTATGAACTCTTTAATATTTTGTAGCTGACTGTGTGTATTTGCTAGACCATCTTTGCCAATCAGAACATAGAGTTGCTGTGCTATCGGCATCGTTTATATTGGCCTATATTGGTGCTGCTGTAACTGAGTCGATAAATCCATTGTTTCTCATATGTAGTTGTGGGTTTTAGCTTTTTTCTTTCTGAATCTTCTTTAATTTTTGAGATTGTTATGGCATTCCATTTCTCCGTTTCTTTCCTTCAACCTTCCCATATACTCCTCTCCACTCTCCTTCAAATTCATGCCCCATTTTCCATTCACTGTTGCTGCATGTCTGGATGTATATCGTGCTACATAGACTTCTTTCTGCATAGTGGGGGCCTCATGGGCTTTTCCCATCCAATTTGCCATGTTCATTGGCTTGTTCAGCTCACATTAGGGATTTTAAAAGTTTTATTATGTAAATATATATGGATGGAGATTTTATGAACATGACTGTGATACCCACTGAGGCCAGAAGAGGATATTAGATCCCCTGGAACTAGAGTTACAGAAAGTTGTGAGGTACCTGACATGGGAACTGGGAATCAATAAGTCATGTTATTTGCAAGAGCAACCAGCACACCTAACCACTGAGCCATCTCTGTAATTTATATATAGCCTTCTTAATACCATTGCGTCTGACCATTGAGCATGGTAAGGAGGAGGAAGCTCTGAAAATGCTGGGCATGCCCATGGAGGAACGGTGCCCCATTCGTGGGTTGTAATTACTTTGAAAAAGTGTTTCTAGAGAAAATGAAAACTGGCAGCATGTTCTGTGTAGTGAGCTCTGTAGCCAGACAGGTCATGCTGTGAGCTGCTTCATGGTATCTCTCCTAAGGCTGGAGATGTTTGGCAAGGCATCCATGGCCCTCATTGTGGACATAGAAACTGCAGCCCTTCAAGCCTGAAGAAGTTACCCGCACACCGAGCATCATAGCCCAGACCTGCCTGAACCTTGAATCCACCTAAAGATGTGATTAAGGAAAATGATTAGGGAAAGGGCTAAATCATCAACAGTTAGGAGGCTTGCTGTGTTCATAAGGGAATAGAAAGGGAGACAGCCGTGACCGCAGAAAAACCTGAAGTTCCCTCCCCACCTCCCCCACAACAAATCTCTCCCAAATTGCTTTCATGGTGCCATTTTAGCTGTGACTTAGAGGCCTTGTAAGGAACTTGAGTCTGTCACGTCTGGCTGGTGTTGAAACACTGCAAGAGAGCAAACAAGCAGCAAGTGAGCGGGAAGCCATGTTGAGCTTCTGTGTACCTGAAGGACAGACAGTTAAGAATGTTAACTAACCCTGGCTACAGCCATCTGGTAGACAGGCCAGTTTGCTTCTTCCTATAAAGCAGAATGAATCTTAGGGTGGTCTCTCCTTAATGAAGTGGAGCAGTTATGAACAGAACGTCTAAATGGCGGTAAGAAGCCCCTGGCTTCACCCATAAGCACAGCACCATACTTGGCTGACAAAGACCGCCTGGCTTCAGACAGCTACATCTCTTACTCACAGGCATCAATTCACACATATTTATCGTGTCAGAATATTTCAGAATCTTTGAATTTCTGTATTAGCAATTAAAACTGAAACTTAAAAGTAAATAATACTTTGGCTTAATGACTTGGGGGCTTCTTAAACGTCAGAGGATTATTTGAACAATGAGGCCTACATTGCCTCTGTAAAATAAAAAGGAAACTAAACAGATGGGATTTATCGAGTGCTAAAACCAAGTCATTAAATTATTTTTATATCTTGTGATTTTAAAAAACGAAGTCATGCCGGGTGGTGGTAGCGCACACCTTTAATCCTAGCACTCGGGAGGCAGAGACAGGCAGATCTCTGTTGAGTTCAAGACCAAGCTGGTCTACAAGAGCTGGTTCCAGGACAAGCTCCAACGCTACAGAGAAACCCTGTCTTGAAAAAGAAAAAAAAAAAACAGCAACATGATGTGTCTTAGAGTCCTGAGAATCCATAGATTAAGAACAGTGGTTTTGACTAGTGTGCACGCATGCAGCCGTCTCTGCCACCATCTCTACAACCAAGTAAAAATTGTCCCATCAGAAAGTCCCATTGTTTCTTTGTGACTTATCCCTACTCCCTAGCACTCAGCTTTGTGTCCTCCAGAATGGCACATAAATGGAATTGACAGTGTGCTGCCTTTTACTTTATTCAGCATGGTTTTGAGATTCATTCCTATGGTTGAGCCTAACATCACTTAGACTCTATCATTACTGCGTAGTATTCCATTGTATGGGGGTATTGGTGTGTTTGTCTGTTCTCCTGGTGATAGGCATTTTGGTTGTTCTTCTTGGGAATGATTATAAACTACAGATGTTTAGTTCAGGTCTCTAGTTCAACTTGTGTTTTTATTTAATTAGAGGGTTATTGTGGAAAGATGTGGCAAGAAGTAGCCAAATTGTTGCCATAAATGATTGCTCCTCTTTGCAGTCTCGTCAGTAATATGTGAAAGTAGCAGTGCCCCACACTCTCTCCAGCACTTAGTGTTATTGTCTTTCTTAAATTCTAGCCAAATCCTAGTCCTTGGTTGTGTAGCTCATAGTGGGTTTGCTCTGCATTTCATAGAGATGTAGATGTTAGCTTCTTTTCTAGTGTGTGTTTATGCATGCCGTGCTATAATTTTTGGAGAAGTGTCTCCTCTAAGTAAGTTAAAACATGTTCCCTGTGCTTTGGCGCTGCACAGGCCCTGAGGCCCTTTCCTGTACGAGCTCGCGGTTTATTTGAGGATGACTTTTTTACAACCTGATTGCCATCCCAGGTCCCTGTGGAGGCTGTGGAGCTCCTTACCTTCTTCCTCCTCTTCTCCCCCCCCCATTGATGCTCTGCCTAGTAACAAGTGCAGTAGCCTGATTAGCAGGCACGGGTTCCTAAATGCCTTTACCAAGAAGCTACATTTGATGATCAGGAATGGGATCCTTTTTCCTTCTCCTTGAGGAACGCTTATTATCTTTTTTTTTTTTGAGAATTTTATGCATGGATACACTATGTTAGAGTTCATTCCCCCCCTGCAGCTTCTCCTGTCTTGCCCTGACCACCTCTTTTTCCTCCTAATTTATTGTGCGCTTGAACTCTCCATGCTCCTTCACCATGGTCTCTAAACACCCTAGGCCCCGTTACCCTCGCCGCCTGTATTTGTATTCCTGTAGTGCTATTTATGTGGATCAAACCCCTAAAAGACATTTTAATTATGTGTGTGTGTGTGTGTGTGTGTGTGTGCGCGCACACACACACAGGCCTCAAAAATGGGGGATAGGATATCAGCATGCCACAGCACATGTGTAGAGATCAGAAGACAACTTAAGGGAGTCAGTTCTCTCCTACCCCTGTGTTGTTTACAAGAACTGAACCAGTGGTCGGCAGTGCTTTTTACCTCCTGATCCCTTTTACCAGCCTGCTTTTTTTTTATTGCTAAACCATCATATTGAATAGTTATGTGTTATATTGACTTGTAACTTTTGGCATCTACTAAGTAGTTATTATGTAAAAAAATAAAAAATCTACTGAGGATGAGGTCAACTCTGAGGCCAAAGAGAACACAACCCTAAAACCATCTAGCAAAGAAAGAGGTCTTGGCCTTTTCGGAAGTGTTAAGAGCAGGTGATCTCCTCCCTCTCCATTGAGGCAGAGAGAGTCATACTCCACTGGGGGCAAAACTTGTTTATATGAAACCTTGTGGGTTCGTTGTTTTCGTTAGTAAAGAGGCAAGGCCTGCAGAGCCTGGTCATTGACAGCTCCGTTTTTAAACAAGTCGTGCTGAAGGCGCCATATTGCTCCTGGATTCCAGTGTTTTGGGCATTCCTCACTCAAGCTGGACCTGACTTAGTGTTTTCTTCTAACCTTGCCTTTTTGCCATTTTCCCAGTGTTAGGACAACATTGGGTGATGCTTCTGATCGGGAAATGGATCCAAACTTAAATAACCCTGGCTACTCCCAACTTTGGATGGCCCTTCACTAAATCTCATAATCTGCCATAGATAATGTGATTCTCATTGATAGGGGTCATGATGCTGGATAAGTGGTTTATTAAAACAAAATTATTGTTGTTCCGTGTAACTTAAGAATCTCTTCCTGTTAGAGACCACCATAGACCTGGCATTTCAGGCAGAGACTGGCAGTTGCCTGGTTACTCACCAGACTTCTGCTGGGCACTCCTCACCAGCTGTGGCTACATTCATCACTCAGTTTTCAAATTTCATTTCAGCAAAGAATTTCTTCAAGGATATCTCTATAAAATAAGTCAACAATATGTTTGAATGAGAAATGAAATATATTCCAACTCAAAAGTAGAAACGTGTGTGTGTGTGTGTGTGNAGAGAGAGAGAGAGAGAGAGAGAGAGAGAGAAAGAGAGAGAGAGAGATTGACCCCATTCATATTCATGTCTTGAGTACTAGCTAGGGGAAGTAAATACAACATGTGTGTATATATGTAAGTGGACTTTTCTGTCCCTCCAGCCAGTTTTCAAATAACCACATAGACTTATTATTAATTATAAATGCTCAGCCTATAGCTCAAGCCTGTTACTAATGCTTACATTTTAAATTAACGCTTTTTTAATACATGCTCTGCCATGTGGCAGTACATTTTTTAAGATGGCAAGTTCATCTTGTTTCTCTCCTCATCTCCTCCCAACTCCTCAGACTCCACCCCTTTTCTTCCCAACATTCTCTCTGCCATGAAAAATCCAGCCTAGCCCTCAGCCAATCTGTTTTTATTAACAATGAGAGCAGCATATCTTCACAGTGCACAGAAGGATTATTTTACAGCATTTCTCTATTTTTGTCTAAGTAAAAAAGAAGGTTTTAACTTTAATATAGTAAAACTATGCATAATAAAAACAGTTACCAAGAATTACAGTTACAGTATCAAGTCCATTTGCATTTGGCAAAAATTAGAGAAAATAGTCCATTATCTATCTTTGTGAGTCCAGAGTTTTATACCTAATTTACTTTTTATCATATCTAAGGCAAACTTTAATTATTTAGTCTTTAACTCCACTAAAAATCCCAGAAGAGAATAATGTTACAGGGACATCTTGCTGCCTAGACTGCTAATCCAGTTTGGACACTATGCGTTTTTTTTTTTCCAAATAACTAGCTTTTACCATAAATAAAGCAAATTCCATACAGAGGTTCTTCAGTGTCCATCATATTTTGAACTAAATTGGTACTGTCAAGAGCAGACATGTCTCACTGTTGTAAAAAACCTTAGGTTATTAAATATATTAAGTGTCATATTCTGTAGGTCTTTGTAGTGTTTGAAGAACATATCTATCTATCTGAATATATCTGTTTAATTTTGAGAACATACCTAATATGACTGAGTACAAGTTTAATTATTATAGGTGACTAACTACTAACCTGTATTTTCAATTAAACATTACATTTTTAAATGAATTGCATAGCAATACCCCCAAACAAGAGTAGAACTATACATATAGTATAGCAAAAATAACTTTAAATTTGTATCAATAAACCAAAACCCATACAATGTAAAATATTTTGAGATATTTTTGTTGTTTAGGTTAAAGTAGATAATCTACCATTTTTCCTATCATTCCTATGTAGATACATTCATATTAACAGAAACTTTTTAAAATCCATCTCTCTCCAACTCAAAATAAGTTATTTTTCATTTTGATTAAAATGCATGTTAATAACTGAACCATTCAGCTTACATTGTATACAGAAACTATAAGCACTGATCTTATCTCTTTAAACATCCACCAAAAGAGTTGACGAGGTGCTGGTTTTCTGCACATAAGACTCTTCTTAAGAGAATGGAAATGAGGCTAAAGTTTCCTGAAAATGCAACACGAATATGCCAGGCCCATCTGTAGCAGCCTCTCAAAACAGTTTTCTTGTCTCACTGTCTTGTCCTCCACCATGCTGTTTGTGGAACTGTTTGGCAAATGCCAGGGTCCGCGGCATCCACTTGTTCTCTACTTCCTCTGCTGCACCGTTCACTCTCTGTTCTAGTATTTCTCACCCCTCACCCTGTTCTCTTACAAAATGGAAACCTTAATGCCAAGAACCTTGAGTAACTTCCTAAGGTTTCTCAGACCGAAAGACCAGAGACTTGGTTTTGAATCCCAAGTGGAATACGAACTACATTAGGATGAAGGCATATACTCTGACAATAAGTATCCAGCCCTGAATCTAGAGAACTATTGCATTTTCCTCTTGCTCTGTTTCTTCATCCTCAAGAGTCAGCATTTCCCATCTTTAAATATATAGAGTTTCAGTGTGACAAAACAGCCAATCTTGACTTAGCTGTTGTTACTGCTTCTGGACTTCCATTCAGATGATCAGAAGGAAGTTGTTAGTAAACTCACAGTCATCTAAATGTGGTCACTATAAATCCGTTTGAGCTCTTATATTACAATCAACCCATTAATTTCGAGATCCAGATAGTGTAAATAGCGGCTGTGTTGAGGAAGTAGAGGTAAATTCAATATGCAAGAGTCTATGCTCTCATATCCTGCTTTCCTATCCGAACAGGAGTTTTTAGGGTAGGACGAGCCCAGTCAGTAGCTGACTGTTTTCTCTAGACTGTGCAGGATCCCTCTGGCTACCCGTCCAGCGGCCTGCTTTGTCAGCATCAGCCAGTGGTAGCGGAATTGCACAGCTGGAAAGGCCTGGTCACACCCAGAAAACACCCAGAACTTGGAAGCCAAGTAGCTGTAGGACCCAAAGCCATCTCAGGCACTGTTGTCATGTGTTTGAAAGTCCCAGGGGAGATTTCAGTTTTTCTAACAATCCACTTGCCCTCAAACAGTTAGCCTGTGAAGTCATCATGCAGCCAGCCGGTGATCATCAGCACCAAGTCACCCTTCCTCCTTTGAACAAAGTCTCAGAACCTGTCACAGGTAGAATAATACAGCATCTCTCTTGGCATATCCCCTCAGAATGAATGGCCAAAGGATATCAGTATAGATTTAGTTCAGTACTTTTGATATTTTTAGGCCCCCTCTTCTCCTTTTCCCTCCCTTCTCTGGAGGCAGGGCATTCTGTGGGAATTAGGCATTTGTCTCCCAAGTATACCATAGTATCTTAATGATACTTTCCAAAGCTTGCTCCCTACTCATAGCTCGGCACTCTGTAAACTAAGTTAGATAACTGTTCGATCTCCAGGATAATGCAGACATGCAAACGCAGTAATCAAATGGACACATATAAAAACTGAGGTATATCCTGTCACTCTCTCTTTTGCCCTTTGGCAATTCTGCTTTGAGTTTCTTTCAGCCAGCAAATGAGGAAGTAATTCAGCACTGTCATTCCGATTGCCTTGCTACTCCAAGAAAGAACAAAGCATTTTTGTTCAGCAAAATGCTTGACATTCTTTACTAGTGAACAGAAATGAAGGTAAACAGGGGAGTTCTCACAGTTTGGAGAACATCATTTCAGGCTCCCAACCCATCGTTTGCGTCTGTTAATGAAGCCAATAATCAAATTGCCTGTCTTCTGATTTTATGTAAAATGGGACATATGTGAATATTCACAGCTCACTGACTGTGTGTCGTAAAGGGCAGTGACCAGCGCAGCACTGGTGCCATACTGTCCTTGCGGTGGCTTCTCTTGGGAAAAGGCCTTCATCCTCTGTGGGTCTGGATGCTCCCCCCACTCCCTGTGGTTCTCAACAGCACCCTCCTGAGTGATGAGTGTTGTGGTCTTTGTAATAGCATAGGAGCCTCCCAGAAGCAGTCTACTGTCTGTCTTCCTGGGTTTTTGTTGTTGTTGTTGTTGTTGTTGTTGTTGTTTTTACATTTCAAGTTGGTTGTCACCGTCTCTTTGCCTCCCGTGACCCATGTCTTGACTTCCCAGTCTTCAGTTATTCATGTCTTGAAGTCTCTCCCTCAATCCTGTTCTTTGCTCGCCACCCTCCCCCTCACTGTCTGGGTGACCACAGCTCCTAGCTAACTTGTGGCACCGCGTGTGTTCTGGTAATAGCCAACGGTGCAGTTTCTCACAAAGCCCAGCCTTGTCCCAGCCCCAGAGCTGACTAGGCAGCCCCTCCCTGGCTCTCCCACAGAAAGCAAGCATTGCTGCAGGCGGACAGTAATGCAAGCCTTTCTCATCAACTCTGGTAAGTCCTCCGTGATCTTTCAGAAACCCTACCGAGATATTTTTCATGAATTTTTAAATGTCTATTTTGTTTGATATTACAAGCTATGAGAATATACTATTTGTAGGTACTTACTTAGAAAATTGCATTTTTTATACAGTCATTACTCCTGAAAATGTAAATGTTAAATTGGATGTTTCTTTGCATTCAGACATAAACCCAGGGCTGCCATGGGTGTGTGGCTGAGAGTGGAACCGTTGACGTTCTGTAATACCTAGCCACATGGGCATCACTGTGCGTGCCATCCCTGCAGATGTGCAAATTCTGGGTGGCACTGTTTAGCTATCAGAAGAGAGCTAAGAGGAATGTAAGTCCTTGTGCTCCAGGAGGTAGGGTGTCACACAGCCCTACAGTGGCCATGAATCTGTTAGATAGTACAGGAGGGCCTTTAACTCCACCCCACTTAGACAGTGGACAGAGGGACCTTGACGGATGGGTGTGGGGACTGAAGCTACCACAGGGATGCCTAGGACTCCTGACTTGATACCATCAGCTTCTTCCTGCTTCCAGCAGCCTCAGGCCTTCGGCATGTTAGCACATTGTCTTTCCTCTTCCTCCCCATTGTCCTCAACCTCTGCCACCCTCGAAGAAGGTGGGTCAAAGTTTGGCTCCGTCATACCTTATAAGCTGAGTGTCTCAAGCAGCACCCAACCTTCTTCTTGGGCTCTGTCCTCCACTACGTAGTAGCCCACCTTTCTCCTCCCTTCCATGGCTAAGGTCATAGCACTCCCACTGTGGCCTCTGATCTACCGATATTTAAATACAGTGTGCCATAGATTGTGCCAAGTGCTTGCACAACAATCCGGGTTCCTTCTCTTGGGGAGCTTATATTCTGAGGAGGTGTGATGAGAGCTTGCAGGGAGAGTGGCTTGCCTACAGGACTTCAAGAAACAAGGAAGCTAAAGAGTCCTTAATCTCTTAATTTTCTTTCACCTTTACAGCTTCAAGAGTTCCTGAGTTTAATCTCAGCCCCTTGGTGCATGGCTAGAAGGGACCCTGCCGCGTCCCAACAGTTCCCTTCTCTTAGCACAGATGTAGTTGTGCCTCCTTGCTTAGATCTCTTCATGCTCCCTAGTGACCACTGATTCCTAAGTTCAAGCCCCGCCCTCAGAATTGCATAACCTAACAGTCCCTACCTCTTCCCTCCCGATTCCTGCCTTCCAACCTTTCGTCCAAGCCAGACTGCTTACAGGGTTGTCATGTGCTCAGCGTAGTGTAGGATTTTCTCCACTACTGATTCTTACTCATCCTTTAAGCTGCAGGGTTTCTGTGGTGCTTCCTGGTTCCTGCCCTAGAAGGTGTAGGTTATTCTTTCTAGTATTTATTTATTACACACCGGAGTTTTTGTAATTCAGATTTGACTTGCTGACATAGTAGACTTTCAATATTGGTGTTTGTTGAATAGTTAAGATTATTCTCCAAGGAAATGTAAGTTAGTAATATAAAGGGAACTAAAACCGTAGCCGATGTAGAGTTGAAGAAACAGTATTGCTGGGTGACTTAGAATTTAATAAACCTTCTTTGTTTCCATGCTGGCTTTGAACTCCACTGAAGATCTGACCTTGTTTAGTGTTCTTTCCTGTCTTGGTGAAATCTAAATAAAAAATAATCTTCTATCATCATTCTCGATGACTCTGATCTTTCAGTGTCCATCTCTGCTGTCTGGAAATGGCATTCTCTCCTCATCTCTCGGTAGATAATTGTGCAGTTTTGTTAAAAGAGAGTGCTTGCTTGGCCTTTGAAAGAAATCTTTGTTTGGATTCATTTTAAATGCCTGACTTTGTATGTCTACTAATGGGTACAGTGTGCCCACATACTACTCAAGCAGCTTACAGAGACTCCAGCCAGATCCCAGAAGTGCTGTTTCTGTGTGATGATAGCCCATTCTCAGGCCTTCCTAATTCATAACTGGTGATCCCAATAGAATCCACTCATAACAGGCAGCTGTGGAGGTACAACAAGCTCATGAGAACCCAAGTCACAAGCCAAATAATGTGCTATAACCACATGCCCCATGACTCAGCCTTGTCTGTCACTGGTCAGAGTTTCTCTAAGGCAGGTGGCATGGTCCAGTTCCAGGATCCTAGGAGAACTGCATTGTAGGTTCTCCACTGGAATTTAGCAAGATCCCATCCTTCATTCCTTCCCAGCAGTGATCTTCCACCCTTCCACCAGGATAGCTAGGAAGCCAAGAGGCAAGGTTCCACATAGCACCCCTGGTCTGCCCCAGAGCCCTTTCATGCTCTAGACTCAACTTTAACACACAGTCACCCTGTATTCTTGGAAACAGGATGCCCAGCCTCTCGTGTGCACAGAAACCACCTACCAGGTTTTTGCACCTTTGTAATAAGCAGGAAGAATCATTCTAGGCACCTAGAAGCATGGAATTTGCTCTCTGAAGAGACAGGTGTGATCACAGCCACCACATAAGAAAGGACAGTCCTACTCAATTATCAGTGTAGTTTCTGATGCATAAAGTGGACATGTGGGCGGAACCAGCACCTACATCCTACATTCTTCAATAATTTACTGGTTCCAAGTTGTAGCACTGTTACTTAATCAGCATCCTCATGGTGGCTTCATGGGCTTCTGTATGCCAAAGCTCCTAATCTACATACCAGGCAGCATAGAAGGTTTTTTAAAAGACCAAGTAAAGATTTCAGCGTCCACTGGTTGAAAAGGAAACATTACATTTTCCATGTTGATCATGGCAACACCTGCCTGTCCTGGCCCTACCTATGCCAGTGTATGCAGGAGGCCAGAACAACAGCAGGCACTTCACCCAAGTTAAGCCATAGGGCTGACCTGGCCCTCAGCCACGTGGTTGATGCCCCACCTCTTGATGCCTAGCCTCTTCTGCTGCTGCTTCAACAGTGTTGTAAGGTCGGATGTCTTCCCTAAGGTGGGAGCAAACTTTTCAAGACTGTTCCCCCAAGACACTTCAGTTCCCTTACCCAGCCAGACCAAGAAGAAAGCAGCCATGTGCCAAGACCATATGACTCATTGTAAGATGCAAGGAAGAAGCCTGCATTGTCTTAAGTGTGTACAAGCAGCTGCTGTCATTTGGGTAGGAGCAGATGTTCGACCTCCAAGAGCTTTGCAGATAATTAAAATCCTAACCGTTAGTGTTCTACCCCAGCTGTAGGTTCTGTTTACTGTAAATTTGATTTTAATGGTGCCTCTGTGCTGTTGCCGGGAAGCAGTTTGCTTTTTACCTTCATACAAAAGTGTCTGCAATGAAGACAAATGTATGTTTCCTCTCATTTCCTCGGGAAAGATAGCACGGTACTAGAATGTGGAGGAGACAGGGTTCAACGAAGAGAGTGAGTGGGATCTGCTCATAGCGCTTACAGGAAACAAAGGGAGAAGCTGACTCTGCTTTGTTAGCCCTCTAAATTCCGCCTGAGAGGTGTGCCCTCCAGCGACACTGCCTAAGCTTTGTATTTACATAATTCTAAGGTATGTATAATGTGTACAACTTTTTGAAAAATAGGTCTTGTCTCCCGATGTTGTGTTATCTGTACTGAGCATTTATAAACTGTCAGAGGACATTTTGGAAAAGGTCGTTGAGCTTCTTAATTTCCTGATTTCATAAAGCAGAAAGAATGCCTGTGCTAGGTAAGAGAAACCAAACCCAGGCAGGCTTACACGAGCAGATGGTGCTGTCCACCTGGAAGGACTTGGAAGCTTTCAGAAAGGTCCCCACTGCAGGACTGGCATTCTCCAGCCCCTCCTCGGGCCTCTAGCTTCCTTGAGGGAAGAAGAGAAAGCTGAGAGCCCTCCTGTTCTCAGCTCCTGGCATGAACGTTGCCCCAGGTAATGGTGTGCAGGAGCAAGTGAACCTAAATCCCCTAGGGAGTATGTTCCCAGGGAGACTGCCCAGAAAGGAGATGCGAGAACACCCAAAATCATGTGTAGAATGTGAGCGGCACCCCGTACAAGTGCAAGCATAGACATCCCTCTTTTCCTCTCCTGCCTGCTCACCTGCTACCTCTCCCTTGGTTTGTCCGAATGGACTCGAGACATTTGAGCAGGCTGCTGGTGTTTTTAGGAGGTGCTCTTCATGAGTGAATAACAAGATAGAGCCCTTCACATTCTAACGGGAAAGTGCCATTCCATCACTCTGCGACACCTGATGACACTGTTTCTGTCACGAGTGGGCTTCCCAAGCTATATAGTTGGCATCCCGTGATGTATTGCTGCAGCTCACAGAAGTCTGCTCAGCAGAGAAACAGTTAACCACTGCCTCCCCTCACCCCCACCCAAAGCCCAGCAGGATAACCTTAAAGGACGTGTTCTCACCTCACTGAGTGAGATTTGTGTGCCCAGCTCCTATTACTCCCAGATCTTCATGCATGGAAATGATAATATATACCTAAGGGTCTGCTATAATACAGAATTTCTTTAAAGTAAAATATTGTCTTTTGTCCTTTGTCACTCTCCAGTGCCCATGGAAATACCTGGGCCACAGAGACTATTCTTGGTAAAGTTAGAAACCTGAACAAGTATATATTTCCAACTTGAGATAAAATTTATTCTTCATTTTTTCTGGATATCTTAGAATTCTTTTCAGAGGTCTTCCATAGTCATCTCTGTCACTACCAGTGCAAAACACAACACTGGTGGTCCTTAAGAAACAAGAGTTAAGACGCGTGGTGTCTAAGTGGCTGCCCTGGTTCATTATGTGGACCCAAAGTTGCATGGTGCATCTGCAGAGTTTGTGTGTCTGACATGTCTGAAGAGCTTCCCAGTGGTTTGACTTCAGCTAATTTTTTACAGGATAATAATTTCTTTTGACTCTTGGTAAGCAGAGACCTTCATCAAATTGGGGTGGGGGAGGGGCTTGTGCTGATTTCCACTGCAGTTCTTAGGGTGTCCCTGCACAGGGCTATGTCTGGTGTAACTGAGTATTTTGACAAGATGCCCTGGGGTCATTGCTGTGATGCGCATACTACATGCCTAGGTGAGCCGCATCACGGAGACTTACCTTAGGCTCAGAATAACCAAACTTGTGCTCTGAGACAGCCTCACTATTATGATGCTTATATTCAACAAGTACATAAAAGGCTAAAAGTAATTCTTAATTTTGTGCCTCAAATAACCTGCCTGTTTCTGTTTTCTATGCGAATTTTAATAACATTCAGAAATGAATGTTAAAATGATCAGAATACATTTTCTAATTCTTGAGGTAATGGGCATTAGATACTGAACAACCTGTAATCTCAAAAAAAAAAAAAAGTTATGCCTTATTTACTGGTATACAAGTCCAAGAGGCCTACCCCACCCCCGTCATCATCATTCTTCCAAACACTTACTGTCTTTTAATCCCAGACAAGTCCTACACAGCACTGGACCGGGGTTTCCGACAAGAGTGTGTCTGTGTGTGTGTGTGTGTGTGTGTGTGTGTGTTTGTGTGGTGGGAAGCCCCTCCCCGTGTGGACTGGACCACATTGCTTGGAAAGTTCTTACTCTTTAAAGCAGATTGGTAGCGGGCACCCTGCACAATGCCAGGGATTGTTGCTGTCTTTAAGATGAATAAATTACGGAGCAATTATCGACATTGACTGGCTAAACTATTGCTGACTGCTATTGTGAGAATAATGTATTCCCTGCTCTAAACTTCTAAAAGGTTATATTTCACTGAATTTTAATTTGTCATTTCTCCTGCTTTCACTTGAGAAACTTATAAGCTTTTGTGACATTAAAATATGGCTCTAATTTATTAGCATAATCTGTTAATATTGTTTCATTTTAATAGACATTAAGTATGATTTTTTAACATTCCTTTTAAAATTACATCTTAAAGTGGAAGTCAGGAAAAATTATACATGGCTTAAGAATCACAGTGTCATGTGTACCCCAAATTTTTATATGAAAAGTATTATTTTTTGGATCACTTTATATCGAAGGCACTCTAATTATGACACTGGAGCAGCCCGGCATTTTCAGGGTTTAGTGACTTAACCAAAACACAGACTCCACACCACAGAAGCCGCAGTATACCCCAGCAGCACATAAACGCTTAGTGCTGTTCAGGAAGGCGCCATGTGTGAAGTAAACGCTGGCTCATAGCTGGGGAGCGGTTTACATACGACATTAACACCACTCTCGCAGGCGCTAGGCATCTCGCCCCACGACATGTCTTTTTAATGCCATCTTTATCTGCTACACGATGCATGAAATCTACTTTCAGTTTTAGAACCGCCAACAACCTTTGACCCCTTTAGTGCAGACACAATGTGACCTTTCTGTTGTCATCAGCTTTCATTCTCCTGAAAATTCTATGAATTTTTATTACAAGTTTTTTTTAAGCCAAGCTGAGGCTTCCACAAATTACTTGCCACAGATGAGCTGAAGTTGTTGAAGTGGTGTTAGATAAGTTTTACAGCCAGCATGTGTGCTGAGAGGAGCCTAAGCCTGTGTCCTACAATGTCATAGACCAGTAACTGCTGAGCCTACTATTGGATAAATACATCATTTTATGGAACATTGATTGTTCTATAAACCCAATGGAGTATTATGCTCTATGATCAAACCATTTAGATTGTGTGTAGAGCACAGAAAATGCCATATTCAGGATGGTACTAAAAGTGCCATTTGTGTATTTTATGGATGTCATTACAGGGGAAACTTCTCTCTGTAGGCCCTGTTTACTGCAAAATTTTTTAGTCTGTAATGACATTTTTCATTCACAACGTATGCCTTCAAGAGAGGGGGCCCTTGTTTTATTTGTTTCATTTGAGTTTACTGCACAAATTCTGTACATTTTAATTAAATGTAAGCTTAACAAAAGCATACGGTATTTATTCTGTGGAGGAAATGACAGTAAGCGTAGAATATCACACACAAAGGAAGGGTCAGGTGCGCAGCAGCTCCCCAGCTGCCCAGAGCGGCCTGAGGGGGCAGCCCCATCATGGTCAGGGGAGGCACCACCTTCCACCTTGCATTGTCTGCCTCTCTGGAGCCTTGTCTTCCAGAGGGCGCACCGTTTCATTGCTTAGCCCAAAACCACTTCCTGGAAAACAGGTTCTAATCAAAAGCAAAAAAACTAATCTTTATTACCAGCTCAGCTGGTAATTCTTCCACACATTTAGACATGGGCGGTATCTCTACTCATGGAAGCAAATAAGCAATAAAGCGGCCTCATAACCATGAACAGGGCCGCCTTTTAGCTCCATTCCCAGCCTCTGCACAACTGTGTCTCCCTATTGAGAACAGGTCCGAGGACTAAGTGTAGGCGCTCTGATACTGTCGTCCCTCTGAAAGTCAGGAGTGTCTTTTGAAAACCAATGCTGGCTGGCCATGCCCTGGCTGTTACAGATCTTCGATCTTGCTGGAGCTACAGCAGTAACTAGGCCATCTAGGATAAAGCCTGAACAGTGCCCTGTCCACCAGGGCCACTCCTGAGGCCATTGTACTGGCAAGTTTCACCGTCCATATTCACTAGAAAGAGCATGTGTGCCCAGTACATTCTTGATCATAACCCAGTTGGAATCTGAAGTTACAGTAGAGATTCACATTCGTTTAAATGACACTTGAACTTCTACATCGCTCCACATTAATTCATTATGGTTGAAATGGAAGAATCTTGAATGGTTGAATCTTTTTCAATCTGATTGAGGCTGTTACATTTTATAGGTGCTATTTTTCAAAGCAGTACTGACAGCACTCGAAGTTATTAAATTGCTGAATCAAAAGACGGACCTGCACTCACATTTATGAACTAAGATGGACTAGCCAGGGCCGTGCTGCCGGAGGTTAAGATGTTGGTGGCATTAAGCCTCATCACAGACCCAACTGACAGCCGCATTTACCCACGCAGTTTACTTTAATGGTCTGGAAGGAGCTTAACCCGTTTCTGGATTCAAATAAGCTGAGCAATAGTTCAGAATTGGTGATTATCAGTGCTGCGAGAGAGCTAGAGGATTGCTCTGCGCCCAAGACATTTCCCTTCAGTTGCCAGTGAGGAGTGGCTTTGCTGAGGTGCAAGCGTGACCTTGCTCGCCTCCTGAGAACAGTGTGTTGCTCATTTCCCCCAGCTTGGTTTCTCCTGGTTGTCTCTGTAAGGGCAGTATTTCCTCTTTGGTAATCACTGGGGCAGGGCAAGTTGAGTGCAACATTCTCTTTACATCACTCCCTGTTTTCCCTCTGAATTACACTGTGTGTGACCTTGAAATTAAAATGAGCAAAAAACAAATCAAAATCACAGTTTCAGAAGGCAAGCAGAATACCACATCCTGAGCCAAAAAGGTAGAGCTCGGTTAGGAAATCGCATGCATACCAAAAGAGAACCTGACAGACCCACAGACCCAGGTGAGGATGGGATGACTCAGTGGATGGCAGCCAGACTGATCAGGAGCCAGGCCAACCCAGACCCAGGCACAGATGCGTGGCACTCCTCAGTCTGACCGTTCAGAGAAGAAAACCGAGGGCAGGTGGAGCCGTGCAGGCCTGATTGGGCCTGTTCTCTTAGGCTCCTTAGGCTTTGCCACCCTCACACTTATTGTCCGGATTCTGGGTCCCGGCATATGAGAGCTTTGCTTTTCTGAAAAGTAAGAAGAGGTGGCAACGGGAGCTCACAGCCACAAGCAGGTTGCTGAGCAGCACTCTTCAGGGTCCTGTAGGAGGTAGTCCAGATCCCCAGGTGAAAACCCAGGGCACCACCTGGGCCTGCGGGCCTGCAGCTACTCCAGGTCAGGACACAGCCCGACCTAGTGGTCCAGCTCCATCCCCACAGGGCAGTGACTGAGAGAAGGAAGGGTAGGTACACTGCAGGTGACCAAGAGGGTTACCGAGGTCCGTCTCCTGCCATTCCCTACTGCACCAGGCTCAACAGCATCCCTAGCATGCATCCCGTAGTCAGCAGTGAGCATGAAGAAGGAGCTCCTGGGAGTGGAGCTGGTCAGGTTGGTGCTTGTCTTTTCCTGAGCTAAGATTTCGTGACTTCATGACCCTTCTTAGGTCCACAGCATAGAGAGTTTCCTAACAAAGACAAAAATAGCATTAGGAACCAGCGAATAATTCCAGGACAAGTGTCCTGTAGTCTGAGAATCAGCCTGGTGTGTCCTCTTAGGAGTCAGAACCCAAAGGCTCTGTCTGGAGCCTGAGCCCAGACCAAGGCGGTTAGCAAAACTGCTGTCTTTATGGGATGCCAGCAATAAATAGTGAACTATAAGTCTTAGTACCCCCACCCCCTTGGTAAGGATATAACACATAGTTTAAAATAAAAAAAAAAACAGAACATGTCAATGAGAGTGTAAGATGTGTCTGAAATGCAGATGCTGTTGAACACAGATGTGAGAGGTGGTGACAATAAACTCTTTTAAATTGATAGAAAAGCTAGGATCTGAAGAAAGCAAGGACTCTAATTAGAATCATTCTCTACTTGATGAAAATGAGGCATACAGTTTCCATCCTTTCTCACCCTGTTGAATTACAGACTCCTCGATGATGTTATGAAATGGGCACCCCACATCCATCCTGGCTGCAGGCCCCCAAAGCCACCCACTCTCTCTGGCCTCTTTTTCCCCCCATCTGTGCTCAAAGGTTTCTCTCCTAAGACAGGCCAGTCCTGTCAGGGCTCATATACCCCAACTTCCTGGGCAAGCAGCTCACCCACGGGCTTGTGGCTGGGCTGAAAACAGAATGGCTGGGTGCGTGGCAGGGCAGAAGCGGTCCCTCCTGTCTGCCTGCTAATAGCCCCAGGCCAGGTGAATGCCAGGCTTCCCCCTCGAGCCTCTCCCCATGCTTCCTTCCTGTCCTGTCCTCATCCCCAAAGCAGAGCAGCCCTCTCAAGGGTCTGCCTGTCTTTGCAGTCATGGTGCTCTCACTGAAAGGAATTTTGGGTTGGCACAGGAAAGCCTACTCTGTTGTCCCTGTGTTTAAAAGAAGTCAGCAGCTTTCTCTGCACAGGTGCCCTCAGTGAGGTGTGTGAGGATGCCACAGCCTCTGCTCTCACGCCCCTGGACCACTCTGTCCTCACCATCCTCTGCGGGCCAGGTCATGGCTCTTCAGCAGCCCCTTCCCCTCAGTACCGTCCTGCAGCCTGAGAGTGTGGTTTCTGCATCTCTTCAGCTTTGCTTGTCCTCTTCCACAGTGTCTGAGCCACCGTGGGTGTCAGCAGGCACAGCTTTGATGGCTGTGTGTCTCCTTTTCCACATGGGGCACCTGAACTGTATGGCTGGAACAGGCTGTTCCCTGGGCCCCAGAGCCTGCCTTTCGGGCCTACTCACAGAGATCTTCCAGATCCAAGTGTCCAGGCCTTTTGTTTCTATTTCTGTGCCATGGACTGACACACTGCCAGCCCATACTGCTCCATAGAGCCACACTGAGCTGCCTCTAACTTTGCTTTAGTAAATATTTGTCGCTGTGAACTCTCACAGGTGCATTTATTAGTGACATTTTTAAAATTTAATGTGTAAAACTTTTATTATCCTTACCAATTAAACAAATACTTGATAGTAACAAGTACTTGATAGTTTGACGTTAAGAACAGGTTTTCCTTTGGATTAAAAGATCCTACTGCTGGTTCCCGGCTGTCTCCTCTCTTGTCTTTGCTGTTGGAGGTGAGAGGAAGCATATGCAGCAATTTTCTCACTGCTGTGACATTGTCTGAAGCCACCGAAAAGAGATGCAGTTCATCATGGCAGGGTTTGTAGCCCCCGGGCACCGCAACCACAGTTAGAAGCCAAGCAGTGTATGCAGTGCTCAGCTCCCTTCCTGCTCTTCATTCAGCCCAGGCCTCCAGCCCGTGGATGGCACCCTCTACCGCTAAGCTGGGCCTTCCACCTCAGCTAATAATCCCTCGCAGACATACTCAGAGGCGTGTCTAGAGGTCCCGGTCTAGCTAATTCCAGACGCTGTCGGGTTAAGAGTATTAACCACCATCCTGAAGGGGCTGTCTGCATTCCACCCAGGACCCTGCACACTGCTGCAGAGAATTGGGGTTTGCACACATGTCACATGAGTATGGAACGAGTGCGTCTCACAACACCCCTTACAGGGGCCCATGATGAGCAGCCGCCAGCTGCTTCTAGTGGGGAGCCCTTGGCCTCTGCAGGGAGGGCCACACACGCTTTGCTGAGGCTTCAGGGCAGCTGCAGAAGAGCTGTCTAACTGGAATCCTGAAGTCCTCTTTCCACATTCTAACTGCTCCCTGTCTTCTGCAGGCATCGTGTCCAAGTCCTACGAGTGCCGCCTGAAAGGACAAGGAGCCACCTTTGTGGAGACGGACAGTCCCTTCACTGCTGCCACCCTGGCCGAGGAATCACCTGTCAAGGAGAAGTCCCTGAGAAGCAGCAAGAGGCAGGCATCACCACCAGAGCAGGTCCAGCAGGTCATCATCATCCAGGGCTATGATGGGGAGTTCGCCCTGGATGCCTCTGTGGAGGAGTCTGCTGCGGCCACACTGCAGACCCTGGCCATGGCAGGCCAGGTGGCCAGGGTGGTCCACATCACAGAACACGGGCAGGTCATTGCCACGAGTCAGAATGGGTCTCATGTGGGCAGTGTGGCACCCGGGCCCATCCTCCCGGAACAGCTGGCTGATGGAGCCACCCAGGTGGTTGTCATGGGGGGCTCTGTGGAGAGTCCCAGTGTGGATGAGGACCTCAGTCCAGCTGGA
Organism: Bramus lutescens; assembly: GCA_001685075.1. NCBI lineage: Eukaryota > Metazoa > Chordata > Mammalia > Rodentia > Cricetidae > Bramus > Bramus lutescens. The sequence goes on from LOEQ01005145.1 coordinate 66,939, forward strand.
GCTGTGATACAGCAGGTCACCAAGCAGGAAATGCTGAGTGTTTCTGAGGCTGCGGTCCCTCCATCGGACACCTCCTCAGCCTTAGATGCACTGCTGTGTGCTGTCACTGAGTTGGGGGAGGTGGATCACAGAGCAGGGCATGAGGAAAAAGGCAGGCCCAGCCACAAGGATGTGCTGATCCAGCTGCCTGGCCAGGAACCGGCCCATGCTCATGTCGACACAGAGGCTGCAGAGACTCCGCTGTTCCAGGATGGTCAAGAGAGCCCAGCGGCCATGGAAGTACTGACGCAGGTTGTCCGGCCCTCAGCCATCATCACGTCTCAGGAACGAGCCCAGGTGGCCTTCAAGAAAATGGTTCAGGGAGTCCTCCAGTTTGCTGTGTGTGACACAGGTGCCGCCAGCCAGCTGATGAAGGACGGTGTGACCCAGGTCATCGTGAACGAGGAGGGCGCTGTCCACATGGTGGCTGCAGAAGGCTCCCAGTTCATCATGCAGGAGGCTGAGACCCATGGCTTACGGGTGCCAGCTGAGCACGTGGACCTGGTAGAGTCAGGAGGGGAGATCTCACAGATCATTGTGACGGAAGAGCTGGTCCAAGCCATGGTCCATGAATCCAGCAGCAGCTTCCCTGAGGGAGCCACCCACTACATTGTAACAGAGTTGCCTCCGGGTGTGCAGGAGGACACAGGGGTTTACTCCCACACTGTGATAGAGACAGCCAGCTCTCCAGAGATCCTACAGGCAGGGGCTGCCCTCGGTGCTGAGGCTGTGGGCTCAAGCAGCACGGAACAGTTGACCAGCATGGTCATCTATACCCAGGATGGCTCCCCAGCAGCCACAGTGATCCAGAGCCAAAGAGAAAACAGTGAGCTCCAAGAAGCATGAGGCAGGCCTCCATGCCAGGCAAAGGGCAGTGTACAAAGACCTGCTCGGGCCAGCGCAGAGGCCACCGAGCTTTGCTTGTAATGCTTACTTCGGAGGTGTGCTGAGCAGGCCCTTCAGGCAGGGGGAGCACAGAGCCACGCCTACACCTAGGTTGCCCAGCAACCTAAGAAGAGTAGGTAGGCAGGATGAACCCTGTGCCATAGAGCTGGTCCTAGGCCCTCTGCTCATGGCCCTGCCCCTCCAGCACCACTGTGGTGAGTAGCAGTTTCCCCTGGTTTTCCTTCCATACTCGTTCCCTGTTAAGTCATCAGAAGACAGAAGACGGTGTCCGCTGATGGGAACAAGAAATGTCTCTCGCCTCAGACCATCCACACCGACTGCCGCTGCCCATGCGGCTCTGTCATCTCCCTCCACCTCTGGCTAAAAATCGGAGCTACAAAGACTGCGTCTTGAAGCAGTGAACGCATTGTTCTTTTACTGTTGTTAAGATACTGGTGTTCCCAGACCAAAGGAAGCCTGTTAGTTCATTTTCTGTATAAATTTCCTCCCTGCAAACATGTTAGGTGTTTTCTTTGCCGTGGCCATTCTGCACAAGAGAGATCTTTCATTTGTGGTTTGAAAAGAGTCTTGAAATTTTTATTGAGTTAAAATCCACCTTGGTTAAGATAGTTGAATCTCATCCTGAATTCCATTTCATAACGTGTGTACACGAAATGTCTACTGTGGAAAATGTTGCTCATTGCTTTTTAGAACAAATATTTGTTTGTATCAGTACCTTATTTCCAGGGTTTATTTGTGACTTTCTGAGAGTGGGAAGGCCAATGGCAAACATTATGGTCGACGCCACCCTTTGCCCCCCTCCCTGCCTGCTCCATGGTAGATTCACTGCAAGTGCGGGATGTGGGGTTGTGTTCCGCTAATTTCTTAATTCCAATGCTTTTTTATTTTTTTTTCAAAATTGTAAAATAACCCCTTCCTCAGAGGCAAAATTGTTTTGTTTTCTTTGAAATAAAATTATAGCATTAAACTAAAGGTGATGTACTCTAAGTCAAGGCCACGCCTGCAGTGGCCATGCTGGCCAGCCTGCCAAGGCGATTCCTTCATCTTTCTTGTGTTTCCTAAATAGCAGACTACTCCTGCAGCCCAGTGCCATGACACAGTCTACCAGGGTCAGGGACAGGAAGCCAGGCTCTCTGTCAGTACAAGAGCCGTTTAAATCCCTCCTAAGGCTACAAGAGAGCATACCCCCAGGGCCTGGCCTCCTGCCTCCTGGTCTTTTTTGCCTTGAGTTGTGTCCATTCCCGAACCAGCTGCCCACACGCAGCCACCCTCCAGGCAAAGTAATAAGGAAAGGTAAAACTTAAGCTTTGACACTGGCTCATAATTAGCTAAGTGTGACTACTCCTGCTTCCTAAAAATGGCAGGGCTCCTCAACTCCTCTTAAACAATGTCTTTGCCAAACAGTGACAGGATCAACTCCTGTTTGTTAGCAGGATAGAGGTGACCTTTACAAAGTGATGGCCCTCTCCAGGCTCCTCATACATGTTACAAAAGGGGGTGGGGTGTTTTCCAGTGGAGATCTTTCTTCTTGATCGCCTCCCCCGTTGGCATGCGGCCCTGCGGTCCTGAGGCTCAATGCTAATTCCTGCCTTTGCCGAGCCCTCTATGGCTAACCTTTCCGCTGCCGTCCAGGGCGTTGACACTGACATGCTGTAGTTTACCGTGTGTGATTTATTTAGGATAAATATGTCTCAGGTGGCATTTAATCCTTCATAAAACCAGTGTAGCCTGCAGTGTCAAACCAGCAATCACGTTGTATGCGCGATGAAAAGAGCAGGTCTTTGCATAAAAAAAAATGTACAGAAGGTGTTCTGTGGCTGAGAAGGATTGCAAAGGCTTCTCCAAGCTAGTGTATCCTGTAATTACCTATAGAGCCAAGTTAATGTTACCTCTCTTTTCTCTCTCATTACACAACTATTGGAATGTAAGGGAGTTGCAGGAGCACACACACAAATGTGTGCCTCGGAATAATGAGGCATGGTAAGTTCTGAGCAGAGGCCACTTCTGGCAGCATGGATTGTCTGTAACGACAACGCAGTGAGCTCACAGCTTTCCTTAAGGCTTAGTCAAGGAAAATGGGACCATTTTAAAGAAGAAAAGGCCCAGCCAGTGACATTTTTACGTAGAGATTGTAACCCCTGAAGACTGTGTTTATATTAAGCTACTGTCAATTGAGTGATCCAGCCTCCAGGATCTCTGCAAGGAAGACTGATTTCCAAGTCAGACTATAGATATGGTTTAGACTTCAACTTCCATGCTGAAAGTTGTTTAATGTTGGTAGTTTAGAGGGTCACAAAGTAAGGTGGCCATTTCTAGCTAGACATACTACTTACTTCCTGTCATCCAAGGTCATTTAGTGTGATGGTGTCACTTGACCCACACGGTCATCTCTGAGAGAGCAACAGCCCTCCCTGAGAGATGCAGCAGTGGCCACTGCTAAACATCCTTGCAACAAAGTAAACCAGACAGCTTGCTGCAGAGAGTGAGGCTTTTGTGTATTGGTTTCCTGTGAAGGACAAGTACATGCGCTAAGACTGGGCCCAATAGCTTTGGGAATCCCTGTCACCTCCCAGCTGAAAGTGCGTAAAAGCCAGAGCCGGACGGCAGTCACAGATGGCTCCAGATACTTCCAGTAAGAGAAAAGGGATCTCAGGATCGAACTGAGCTCAGTTCTGGAGCTTAGCGAGAGCTGGGTTGGCTATGCGGGAGAAATGTTTCTAAAAAGATCTAACATGGGACTCAGGCTAAGCTAACTGAACAGCGTTAACGCTTGGGGCCTTAGGTGGGTGGAGGATGAAGAGCCTAGCTGGATTCCCAGGTCCACCAGATACTATTTGTGGGGAGCCTGGCCTCACCACTTTAGCAGATACCCTTAGTGGGGATCCTGATCAGTTAACAGCTTCTCACTGAGGGGTATTTTTAAAACGTGGCCCTCAAATGAACATAGGTACATAAGACAAGGTTTCCCCAAGCAAAGAAACTGTCAAAGTCCTAGATGACGGAGGATGAGGCCCTAGTCCATGTTAGGGTTCTCCACCTAGAGCACAGCCAAGACTTGAGGCCTGGCAGCCCCACCCAGCACTCCTAGGAGGAGCCTGACCCCTCTTCCTACTAGGGGAATCCCACCACACAAACATCTCTGTCCCAGCTGTGTTACACCTGTTTCCTGGAGGNAGGGAGGGAAGGCAGGCTTAAGCAGAGGATTGAGGAGTCAACCTAGACTCTTAGCCCCGGGTGGGTCCTAGGAACAGGAAAGGCCATTGGGTTAGCACCAGAGAACAGTGCCCATCACTCCCCTGACTGTATATTAGCCCATTAATGTAAGAGGGCACAAGCTAACCTGAGCAGCCTGCTCCTGTGCCATCACCTTGCAGAACACAATCCGTTTTCTCCTCCTCCAGGGTGATATCATTTTACACGGAGAAGAAGCTAGCCGAGGTGGCAGTTATATGTTTCGGAAGCACCTTCTAATCAGGGATGGGTGATTCATGATTAGCTGCAGCGGGCCATCCATCTGACATGGAAGGGGAAAAATTAGCAGCTGTCACAGCTTGATGAGTTAATTTCCTGATGGGCCTGACACTGAAGAGCCATTTGGAGACATGGCTGTGGCTGATGAGAAAACCTGGCATTGCTTTTGTAGCTGGAGATAAAGGACAGAGGAGCTGTCCAGGTAGGCCTGTCAATCTCCCGGGGAGTCTGTGTCTGTGCTGGGGCTCCAGCAGAGGCCACACTGCCCACTTTGTTGGCCATACCTCTGATGGGGAGGCCAAGCCCCTACTGGCTGTGGAAACTCCAGGACTAGGTGAGATAGTGGCCATCAACTCTGTCCGCCATACTTCTGTTGAGGATAGGCCACTTTCAGCCCAACAGGAAGGAGCAGGCTTTGTCTTAAGGTCTTTTAAGTGGGAATTAAAGAAGTGTATAATAAGCTCTGCCTCTGTTACCAAGCTTGGCTTCTGGGCTTCCCTGGGAGAGGATAGTTGGTGAAAGATTAGCGCATGGAATTTAGGGGTCAGGACGAGTGCCTGTTGTTCACCAACTGGAGAACACAGGGCACCACTGTAATCCTCAGGGATAGGCTAGGAATCTCCTGTTTCTCCTGGATTCTTGGATTGTAAAATGAATGAAATAGAAGGTCCTAGAGCTCTCCTACCTGAGAAGGGAGCTTGAAGCAATGGCCAGCCTCTTTCCAGAGCGATCCCTTGCCAAGGTCAGGTTTCTGGTTGCTCTTCCTGCGTTTGGAACCAAGCTGTGCGAGATGAGAAACTTACCCAGGCTGGCTAAGGAGGGCCAGAGTCTGAAGCACTGGAATGAGCCCACAAAGACCATTTCCAGAGTTAAATAAGCTAATCCTCCATGTCGCAGCAAAGAACCATTTCTTCCCCTGTGGCCTGCACTTGCAACAGCTTCTAATACATTCTTTCTTAAATGACCTAACTTCAACATGACTTTCACCATCATGAAAAGACAAGGTACCACCAGGACAAACATGAGCATCCTGGCCGTCCTGGGGTCAGAACCACATCCTCAGTTTTCTTCTCGCATTACTCCAAATAATCTGCTAAGGAAGAATTAAAACCAACACAAAGGACAGCATTTACCCTTCATTCCCAGACTGGATTCCAGGTTAGTGACGGACATGTTAGAAAGCTTCTCTGGGTGGCACATGTCTAGCCAGTGGCTGACTTCTTCCATGTAGCTTCTGAAGACGGGAGATGTCTTGATGTCAGTTGCACATACGACCCATTGGAACATGCCTTTCCAAACCCACAGCTAGGAGCTGATTCCTAGTGAGAGTGGAGGATTCGCAGTTCATAGACTACAGTTTCTCAGCCATGGGATCTACCCACATAACAGCATAGTCATCAAGTAGTACCCTCCCCTGGGTTGCTCCTGCAGGGACTGGCCTTCCTGTCTCAAATGTAAGGTCCTGCTGGACCCTGTCCCCTCCCTCCCTGTACTTCCCAGGGCCCAAAGTGCTCTTGGCAAACTGTTTCCAGGGGCGACATCCAAGTCAGAGCCTCAGCACTCATGCTCTTGTGTCGTCCTTGGTGCCTCACGGGAGTGCACGCTGGACGTTCTCAACCAGCTAGAGGGAGTGAAGAAGGCAGGATGGGAAGTCTCTGTTCGCCCTTGGTTCAGTTTTGTTAGTCGCTGTCCTTCCTTTCTGTCTCTGCAGTCTCAATTTCCTCAACACAGTCAATGAAATGCATCCTGATCCTGCAGTCTTGGTCAAACCTGTTTGATCTTCATATTCCAGACCAGTTCTTGATGAAGAGCCCTGGGCTTAACCCTCATGACAAAGGTCACATCAGGCTACATATAGTCAGGTGACTTTTCTGGTTTTTTTATAGGTGCAACCTTCGTTCATAATCATCAGAATCTTAAAGCATCCAAGTTTATCCCCACGGCACCAGGCTGTTCTTGTTAAAAAATTTACTTGCTTATGTCCTGATTTTTTTCTACCCGAAGGTGTTGGGCCAGTGCTATTTATTCCACTCACTATTCATTCTTGACATGTTATGAAAAGAAACAGTGTTTGAGGTCATCGGGAGTGATTGTGACATTTTCTCTTCTGGAGAAAGATCTTTGACACTTGGCAAGAAGTCGGGAGACAAAGCAAGCAAACAAGGACATGCCAGGGTGGCCCTGGACTACAAGCCCTGCTTTGAAAACAGTACTGTCCCAGGAGAAAGCTAGACTAGGGAAGAACTCCAAGGGGAGGGAGGAGCACCCTGGCAACGAACTGTACACCGTCCACATCCCAATATACTTGAAAACTGGGCCCATGAAGTGTCTAGAGCCATGCAATCTTGGAACAATTCTTGGGAGGCAGAGCAGAGGGGCATGCCCCAAAATTAAATCTACCACAAACTCTCTTTCTCAGAAGCCAGGGAAGCTGCGCCCTGGGCAGTCTCCAGTCCCTTCTTAGAAGCAAGCAGGAAGCCTGTGGAGCTCATGGCCATACTGTACAACACACCCAGTGGGGCAGAATGAGAGGCTTCTAACTGTAAGGGACCCAAGTGGTTCCACAGGACTGTGCTGAATGACAGCTTGAGTTTGGAGAGAAAGCTCCATCTATCTCCGGGTCTGGAAGATGTTTGCCTGTCTGGTGACCTACACAGCTGATAGGGCTTGGAAGAGGATAATGCCTGTTGAACATGGGTCTGAAACTCTTCCAGAAGACTTCTGCAGACCTAGACAGCAGATGCGCAGGTGTGATCCTGAGTTGACCAAGCCTCAGTATAAGCCTTGGAGCTGCTAGATCACGTCAGGCGAAGGCATGAGTGAGATTCCATGAGCCATACTGTGTCCCAGCATTCAGTCAGTCTTTGAGAATGGGGTTTAGGAACAGACAAATTCTCTGTCCAGGAAGCTATTCCTGAATTGTTCACAGGCGTGATTACCAGACACATGATGCAGGTTGTGCATGGCTCCAATGCTGCAGTGAAATGAGCGCCTGAAGAGACGGCTCCGCAGGTACCAACCAGCACTGGCTTCTTTTCCATAGGCCAGGGTTCAACTACCATCACCCACATGACTGTCCACAACCATCATCACCCACATGACTGTCCACAACCGTCACCCACATGACTGTCCACACCATCTGTAATCCCAGTACAGAGGACCCAACGCTCTCATTTGGCTTCTGTGGTGACCAGGTTTGCACATGGTATACAGACATATGTGTAGGAAAAACACCCATATATAAGAAAAGAAATATAATATTGGCATGTATAGAAAATAGGCTATGAAGGTGTGGTGCATATAAAAATACCAAGTGTTAGTACCATATGATACCTGGTTTATCCATGAATATTCATAGTCATGATATTCATAATATTAATAAGAATTTAATACAGACCATCCCATAATTAAGAAGTGGGGGTAGGAAAGAAAATGGTGTTAAGAATACGGACTCCTTCATTTTGGGAAGTGAACAGTGTCATACCAGCTCTAGTGTCAGCAAATAGCCATTACCAATTCCTACCCAGATGAGAAAATGTCCGCCTAGTCATTCCCTACCCAAGCTAGCCACAGGGGGAGACAAAGGAAGCAGCAGCAACCCCTTGGAAGACTGCTTGGGGGTGGGTATCGGGGTTGGAGGGCGTGGGAAGTAGGTGGAGCAGCTGCCACTGGTTGGAGGAACAGAACAGCAGTTGAGCCAATCCAAGAGACCCTGCAGGTAGAGGACAGAAAGCTCCCTGGAGAAGAGGACAGTAAGAGGAAGACTGGTTCTGCCCTCTCCGCTAAGGCCTGCTTCACCCTGGTGTTTGAATAGTGCTGGCCTTCTGATCGTTAGAAAAACATAAATGTACTAATGTAGTAGGAAGTAAATAGTCCTCTGTTGTAAACACGGGTGACATGTTCTAACTGGACTGACGCCCATGTGCCTCGCCATGCTTGGCTGACCGGCTGGCTCTGAGCCAGGCTCCTCTTCCCCTCTGCTTCCAAGCCTGATAGCATCAGGAAATTGCCAAATCACTGGCCACGGTGAGATGTCCAAACAAAGAGATGTTTCAGTCCACAGCCCACGGACTGAAAGCAAATCATTTCACTGGTTTCTGATAGACTTGCTGAAAATGTGTGCAGGCATTCACACACACACACACACACACACAAAGTAATTGAGTCTGTAACTTCAAATGAACTGATGGTAATTCCTACCAATTAGCTATGTAATAATCATCTTGGCCATGTTTAGTTATCTGAGGAAGAGACAAAGTTTCATACTACGCTAAAATAAATTTCACAAGAGATTTAAATAGTCAGGAACACTCAGAAGTTACCAGCTCTTTGCATCAGATGGCTTTACTGACATACTCTGCCATCTTGAATCTATTTGCATGACTCACTTTAAGGGTCTAGAAAGAGAAGAATGAAAGCATGTCTCCGGTGCAGCCAAGGAACAGGTTGTTTCCAGGAGCACACAGCTGCCTGGTGTGGAGAGTCTCCCCACCACAGGAGGGCGGTAGCTGCGCTCCCTGAGCAGCTCTGCCTGACAGGTGTTGGACCTTAGTGGGTTTCCTGGACGCTGGTGCCTTTGGTGTTGCTGTTTTAGTCTGGGCAATTGTGATCTTTTCACCCAAAGAGCACCAGTGCCAATGGTGATTAACTTTGGGTGAAGCACCTCAGACTTCCCTACAGTAGCTACTGGCCAACTTTGTCATGTCAGGCCTCTGTTTTGAAGTTTAGCTGCTTCCCCCATGGGGAATGTGACATCACCAGGGTCTGATGGTCTGCAGCCTGCTCCCAGCCCTCCTCAGCAGCAGTGCAATGGAAAGACTTAAATATGTGATCTTAATTCTAAGAGGGAAACATGCTAACACCCAGCATGAGGGTTAACTACATTGAACTTCAGTTCCTAGCTGCTGGGGTTGATGTGGCAGAGGCCAAGGGAACTCAGTTTACTTTCTTTTCTTGCCTCTTCTATCCCAAACAGTCGTCTGCTTGGCTGAGTCAAATGTGCCCCTGGGTGTCCTCCAGAGCCGACACTGCCTGTGAGGAAAGGGGACACTTGAGGGGTAGGTAAGTTGATAGAGTCATTAGCCTTGGGTTTAAAGCCAGACACACCAATCCTCTTCTTAGCAGTAACACAGGCACATCCTTGACCATTTTTCAGCTGGTTCTGAGCTTGGAAGGAAAAGAACTTTCCTCTTCAACCCCCCAAAATATAGACTTCAACTATAGGCATTAACTCTTGATTTCCATCCCACAATAACACAGCAGATCGCCGTGAAAGCTAGCCCGCTAGATTGTCATCCCAAACAGCCAGACTCCGTGCTGTAAAGAACTAGGGGAGGATGGGAACTTCGTGGTGGCCACTGAGTGGGACCAGGCCTTGCCCTTGAGAAGCCCCTACACACCTGCCTGAGGCCCCACCCACTGCTTCTCTTCAGAGGAAAGGGGACTGGCTACAGTGTCACCATCTCTGGCCTGAGTCATCAGAACCAGCCCTGTGGTCCCGGCCTCTCACCTGCTCCTCTCCACTGGCCAACCACTGCAAGAGTAACCTTCCAACATGGATTGGACCATACCTGTTCCGGCGCCATCTCCACGCTGGCTCTCCATTGCCTGCATAAAGAGGCGTCAGTATACAGATGGGTACAGGTCTCTGCTCCAACCAGAAGGTAAAGGAAACATCAGGGAGGAAGAAGGGAGCACCTAGGACACCTTGAGACTGAAAACTCTGTAACAGGTATGGATACACCTCCCCATGCACAACCCCCTTTGACTTTATTGACCCAACCGAGCAAGGGGAATGAACTCTGCCTCCTTGTCAACATACACATGAACCAGCCTGCATTTGAAAATCACTGCCTTAAACCACTGGTTTCAGGCATTCTACATTTGATAGTACTGACAATACAGATTTCTGGATCTCACCGCAGATTGGGGGTGTGGGGGTTGATAAACTCATGAGCACAGAAATTTGCAGATTAACAGATATCAAAGATGTTCTGTGGGGGGGTATTCTGTTTGGATAATCTTTGTCTCAGAAATCCCTCACAAACATCAACAGATCTTTATTTGCTGACTGTGTCCCTTAACCTGTCTTTAATGCATTCACTCTCATACTGTTATGAGTTAATATAGGAAAGCAGTTATAAGGATGCCCAACCAAGAGTAAGTGTTCAAGGAATTTGAGACATTGCCACCACCATCATCATGGCCATCACCTTCACCATTTTTATTATCAGCTTTGCCACCATCATCATCATCATCATGGTCATTAGCTTCACCATTTTCATCACCACCTTCACCATCATCATCATCATCATCATCATCATCATCACCATGATCACTACCACCATCACCACCATTATCCTTGCTGTCACCACCAATATCATGAGTACTATGAAAGTCATGGTCATCATCACCGTCGCCCCCTGAATGCTGGAACAGAAGCACTGATCCCTACATCATTCTTTCCCCTGTAGATTCCCTGTCTCAGCTGATGACAGCATTCTCTCTTAGTGTCTACAGACAAGGTGTCCCAAACTACTTTTCCTTCCTCTTCATAATCATGTCTCAAGTCCCACAAAGTCCCATTCCCAAACTTCCATGACCAGCACTCAGTCCACTCACAAATACCTCTGCCCTAAACCATGGCAATGGTGTCTTTGTTTCCATGATTTCTTTCCTGCAATCCAGAATGATCTTTAAAGAAAAAAGATCAGATCATTTTGCATCCTAGTTGCACTCATTACCTGTGACAGTGCCATAAATTCCTCAGGATATGATGGTATATATAACAGTAAATATGTGTATTTGGAATTTTAATTCACTTAAATCATGGGGACCCAGCTCAAGGTCAAGGAGTAAGCAGGGGCTACTGCCACCTGAAGACCTGACAGGGCAGGGGATCCACTCCCAGGATGAGATATGCACAGCCACTCTTGGCTGCTGGGCAACCTCATAACATGGGGCATTTTTCTCAGGGGAAGGGATCTGAGAAGCTGAAGCATCAGTACCATTTAGGAGCTAGCCTCCAGCATCCCGTACCATTGCTTCTGCCTTGTTCTGTTTACTAGAATTGCTTTGAAAAGTTCAGTCAAGGGACAGCGAAATTTGACCTCATCTTTCAGCGGGAATGTTAAAGGATCTGAGCATATATGTTAACCACTGTCCCCTCCTATGGTCACCCATCTAGCGATGCTGTCACATGCTCACACACATGCTCCACTGAACCCTCCACTTCCAGGTTACTCAAGCTTCCTATTCGTGTCCTGGAAGTTTCTAGGCGAGCAAGGCAAAGTATCCTTCTAAGTCTTTACTCCTTCAGAGAAGCCTCATAAGCATCAACATAAAGTATCCCCCTCCTTTGTCGCTGATAGGAAGTAACTTCTTGAAAGGTTAATGCCAATTTTTATTGGCCTTCTTTTCATATGATGTATTTTGATCCTAGTCTTTCTCCTCTCCCAAGTTCTTTCAGATCCTCCCCCAGGAAATAAATACTTGATGCTTGGCTCTGTGTGCTTCTACCACCAACAGAAAACAACTGGAGATCAGGCTCCTGACTTCCCAGAGCACCCCAAGCTGAGTGAGTGAGCAGCATCCACATCCGCCTCACGCCGAAGGACCTAGCCAAACCCTCCTGGACGGCCAAGTGGCACCATGTCCACCTGAAAAAGTGTAGGAAATTCAGCTCTCCAAGCTTCAGGCTAGCTTTTGTTCATTAGAGCTCCAGAGAAACAGGAGGGGTCTTGCTGCTTTGCTTCAGAACTGTGGTGATGGAACATGGTTTACCACAAATAGATGAGGTCACTCACACTGAGTCCCACAGAAAGAACTTGGCGTGCATTCTCATGTATAGCAAATGGACATGTGTGGACATATGTGAGTGTGTGCGTGGGTATGAGTTCACATATTTGTGTCCTATATCCAAAGTTAGGTTTTCTTAGTCTTGCTTGTTCTAAACTGACCACAAAGATATTTTCTAGAAAAGTACTCATGAGCTCAGTTAGGAAACCATATTCTAGTGAACAGAGATGACCAGAAAGGAAAGTCCTGGAGGATAAAGTCGCAGCTGTTGTTTTAAAATAAGGTGAGAAGGAGGAAAGAACCTTCCAGAACAGTGATGGCCAGAAAGAGGCCTGGAGACCTGGAGGCTGCTCTGCCCGCCTGATTCACAATGTCTGCCTGTGCATTTACTTTAGACAATGGCGTCCTTTTTATCAGCATGTTCTACAAAGTCTCTTTTCAGATAAAAAAAAAGTATCTTTAATTTTGAGAACTTTCTATAGTCATTTTGCCTGTGCTAACGACTCTAACCTTCCATAAATGACTTCTCCCCCATCAGCCTTCATCTGACACCGGCGCTCTCCCTTTCTCTCTCCTGGATTTCCCATTTTTCAAGCCACAAGGCGGACTTCATTCTGCTGAATTCCAGCTCCTTCTTCCTGCCTCAGATTGCCTATTACCTACTGCAAAGGTCATTTCGAGTGTAATTCAGCTTAAATTACTTTATTTTCTAATCGCTGAATTTCTTCTCTCTGTGGTCCCTCCTCGGTCGTTTGTAGTCTACCCCTTCACCCATCTCAGTCCATTTTCACGGATGTAGCTGCTCACGATGGCGCTTGGACTCTCGGGATCCAGGGTTTTAAAAGCTGAGAGGCATGTGCTCACAGCCTGACCTGGTGGAAAGGGGACAGTGCAGTCTATGAAAACATCGACAAGAGCCAGCCCTGGAGTCTTTGGGTTGGGTTCATTTCAGTAGGATGATTGATTTTAATAACTTTTTATAACAAACAAACAAAAACCTTTTAATCTCACCTTGAGTCTGGAAAAAAAAACAAAACAAAAGAAAACAAAGCTGAACATAAAGTCTGTCCTCACTTCTGAGCCCAGTCTGCTCTAAGTTCTCCAGCCCCTTTTCAGAAATGTGTGCCCCCTAACCCTAAGCCATGGCATATATGTGTGTGAGTGTATGGATTTACATATATGAACTCGTGTGGACAAGTGTAAGCAGATGTGTATGCATCATCTGGTGAGTGAATTCATAGGCATAAACCTGCACATGTGAGTACAAAGATAAGTGAGACCTCACATGTTAACTTACATACATGTGTCAACCTATGTGCACATGTATGGCTTGGTGTGTCTATTGGCCATGTGTCTATGAATCTACACATGTATGAGTATTTGTGTCTGTGTGCATGAGACAGTATCTATACACATGAGAGTAAGGGAGTTACTGAGTATCCATGTGTGAGAGAGGGTGCCTGAGTGTACTACATGTGTGTGACAATGTCCGAGTGTATGTATGTGAGAGGAGGCCTGAGTGTACTACATGTGTGTGACAATGTCCGAGTGTACGTATGTGAGAGGAGGCCTGAGTGTACTGCATGTGTGTGACAATGTCCGCGTGTACGTATGTGAGAGGATGCCTGAGTGTACTACATGTGTGTGTGACAATTTCCGAGTGTACGTATGTGAGAGGAGGCCTGAGTGTACTACATGTGTGTAACAATGTCCGCGTGTACATATGTGAGAGGAGGCCTGAGTGTACTACATGTGTGTGACAATGTCCGCGTGTACGTATGTGAGAGGATGCCTGAGTGTACTACATGTGTGTGTGACAATGTCCGAGTGTATGTATGTGAGAGGAGGCCTGAGTGTACTACATGTGTGTGACAATGTCCGCATGTACGTATGTGAGAGGATGCCTGAGTGTACTACATGTGTGTGTGTGTGACAATGTCCGAGTGTATGTATGTGAGAGGAGGCCTGAGTGTACTACATGTGTGTGTGACAATGTCCGCGTGTACGTATGTGAGAGGATGCCTGAGTGTACTACATGTGTGTGTGACAATGTCCACGTGTACATATGTGAGAGGATGCCTGAGTGTACTACATGTGTGAGACAATGTCCAAATGTACGTGTGTGAGAGGAGGCCTGAGCGTGCATGCGTGAGTGAGACTTAAGCAGTCATCCGGTAGACTCCTTGTTTTGGAAATCCTGCCTCAGCTGAAAGCATTCCTCTTGGGTCTTTCCAGAAAGTTCTGTGCTGGCTCCTTGAAGGCCATGGTATCCTTAGCCATGTGCTGCAAGGACAGCAAGTGCAGCTGGTGACTGTCTGCAGAGGGGTCTTGGCCACTGCGCAGCTGATGGCTGCATTTCAGGACGGTGCTCAGGTCGGAGCCTCTCTCCTCAGACAGCGCCCCCAAGACTTATGAGTCCGGTCCCTCACAGCCTGGTGGGGGTCAAGACCTCAAGCCTCTGACCTGTGACTCTGAAGTCCTCTGTGACCACAGTTCTGAAGGGGTCTCTGTCCCAGCATTGCCCACTTACTTCCTCCTCCCAGGCTCTGCTCCATGTCCCTGCTGAGAGGTCTGTGTGTCCATGCCTGGATCCTGCGGCATCCGGTGCCAGAGGAATCTGAAGAGTTAAATCTGGATTGAACTTGCAGGCAATCCTGGGGCAAAGGTTCTGCCTCCTGCCTCCCATCTTTCAGGGCCTCAGACGGATGATTTTGACTAAAGCCATCCTTTTCAGCATAGCCTTTGTTAGAGCAGGTAAAAATAATGAAATTAATATGACAAAGGGCCAGGCACACAGCCCGCCCAGGGAAGGCTGCTTCGGTGACCTTAAGTGAGATAATAAGCCGGGGTGTGAACAGGGGACTTTGTCTTTTCACGTTGGCGGCAGCCAGCAGCCGCTCCGAGCATGGGCAGCCTTTAATGACACTACAGTGTGCGTGCCGTCTAATTAATCCCATATTTTCACACAGCATAATTACGGAGCCGGGGCTGAGTTATTTGGCTACTGGAGGTGGAGTCGCGCCGGCCCTGTCCTCTGCTTGGCTCTGCACAATTTATTACGCTTCCCAGCAAGATGCCGAAGCCCCTGTGCAGGCCGATCTGTCACCCTCCCGTTATCAGGCACGTGCCACCCTCAATGCTGGGCTACAAGGGCTGGAGCAAATTGCTATTTTTACAGGATATGATAAAGGCAATGTTGCCTTATGTTCAAATCCTTAACTGTCAAGTGCAAGAAATGCACAGGCCCTCACAGGTGCTGTGTTGGGTGGGATCCTGGCTGTATCAGCCCGCCTAGCTCCACGGTGATGCCATTTAGATGCACCTTCCCGGCACAGAGGCCTTCTGTATGGAGAACTCTCCAGGATGGCTTCCCTTCACCTGTCCGCCCCAACTCACACCTATCTGTCTTGGTATTTCTATGTTTTTACAGCAATGCACCTCTCATATAGCTTGTCATTTGGAAACTTCTGGAGTTAGCAAGATTGGAGATTTAAGCGTTTACTCCCTGGACAGGCCAAGCAAAGCTACTGTTTCATGGGACCCATAGGGAGTAGCTTCCCCAGCAGAGACTGAGATGAGGGGAGGCCTGAGGTTTTCTCAGACACAGAGAACACTGAGCACAAGGCCAGCTTAGGCCAAGAAGTCACTGGAATGGCAGGGGCACATGCCGCTGAGAGCTGAGGGACTTATGCCTAACTTTAACCCCAGCAATGGCTCCCACACTCTCCAGACCATGCGTTCACACAGAGAAGCCACAGCGCCAGTTCTGTCTCGGCATAGAAGAGGACAGGACTAAAGCATGCCTGGAAACTGTCAGGTGCGGACGGGTGGGGCAGCAAACCCTGGAGTGCCCTGGTTTCAATTTTGTGTGGTGCCAGGCAATGGTGGCGTACGCCTTTAATCACTCAGGAGGCAGAGGCAGGCAGATCTCTGAGTGCAAGGCCAGCCTGATCTACAGGGCAAGCTCCAGGACAGCCAGCACTACACAGAGAAACTCTGTCTTGAACAACAATAAAAAAAAAAAATGTGTGGCAGCCCAAATTCAAGGGTCGAGTGTTCAGCCTCCCTGAGTTCAGCAGGGCCACATCCCGGGCCCAGCGGCTGTGTCTTCTGTGTGTGGGCAGCTGCCAGGAGGGAACAAAAGGACCAATGGGAGCCCTGAGCCTGCGCTCCACGCCCATTCTGTCCCCAGTGTGCCAGGAAGTTCAGCTTCAACACCTCGTCTCTCACCTAGCATCAGCTAAAATCTTCTCAACAACTCTATAGAAATTCAAATTTAAAAATAATTACACGCATTTCAGCAAATTTCCATATGATCCTTAAAAGTCTACTTGTTTTAGGTACTTGGCATCATGAGGTGTGCATGGCTAACTTCTGGAGGACAGGTTTTTTGTGTCTCAGCGCGGCTCTTAACCGTGGCATAACTGGGGGATTGGAAGACAAATGGTTACAAGCTGGATGGGTGAGAGTAGGGCATACTTCACAAATTTAGCTTTCGTATTTTGCCATATTATTACAGACTGTGACACTAGCAAATTTAAATAATAGTAGCAATGTGTGAGTACCATCCGGAGTCCATGAAAGAGGAGGGTGTGCTGTTCCTCCAGGCTGAGTGTCCCCTTGCGGCAGGTGGGGAGGAAAATCTGGAAACTTAGAAGAAAGTCCCAAGACTCCGCGGGTCTTCCCTCAGGTTATACAACCAGACGCTCCTGCTGGGAGAGGAGGCTAGTCTGGCGGCTGCCCTGGCTTGCCGTTCCCATGGGTGACGCAGTTTTCAGGAGCCGTCACACTTGCTGGGGTGGGCTTCTTGGTAACACAGCTGTCCAAGGAACCCAGGTTCCTGTAAGTAACCCCAACAAAATCCCTGGCTCCCCAAGCTAGACTTGGCGAGCATTCTTCTTTGGTCTATCTGTGGTGACTAGAAAGAAAAAAAAAAAACAGCAGGAAGCAGGAGCGGTCCAATGGACGCTGTAACTCAGTTGACTAGCAGCTGGAGGAGGTGTCGCTGAGGTTAGGGACACTAGTTGAGCCCGGTGGGGACCACGCTCATTAGGCTGGTGGGAAAGGAGCAACGCCCAGTGGAGAAGTTGTCCTTGACATCAGCAGGGCTGAAGCAACGTTTCTTCAGCATTCCCAGACTCCCACAGGTCTTGGTGGAAGCAGTCTGGGATAGTCCTGGGCACACGCTTTCCATGGCTGAAGAGCTCCAGGACACGCTGCGGTTGTGTCCTCAGGAAGACTGCAGAAGAGACATGGGTGTGTGCGTTGCAGTGCCATATTGATCCTGTCTGCTGTGGAAGTCTCCACTCTGGCTCCTTTGGTGAGGAACCATTTCTCCTCTTAGATCTGTGTGAAGCCTGTCTACCCTGGGACGCTAGCACAACCCCCAGCTCTCTCTCTCTGGGTTTAGTTGTCAGTGTACTGCCTACGAAGCATCATTTGCCCACTCTGTGCCTAGGCATCGTTCACCGTCCACTGCCACAAGCTGCCCGAATGATAATGGCCACTCTTTTGTCCTGAAATATGGAGGGAAGACAGCTCTCATAGGTCAGGGGGCAGGAAATAACAGATCCTCTCTAAGAAAATGCCTGAAAAGAAAATACCCATAGACCTCTTTTCCAGTCTTGCAGGCCTCATACGGAAGCACCATGGGTTCCTTGCCCCGCTGTCTTTTCAGGTGTTTGGCTGAAGTCTCTGCAAATATAGAACCATGCTCACACTTCTGGGTTCCAGTACTGAGATCCACACAAGTGCCTATCCCTGACAATCACAGCCCAAGGGTTGCTCAGAATAATTACAACACTATACATTAACATTGCTTACTGCAGAGTGGGCAGCGTCTTGTCCAGCATATAATGTCATGTTTGTGAGATAGTCTGTACTGTGCATATAAATATCTCACGATATTAATACTGATGGATCCATAACACAGGATATATTATAGGCAGATCATGAAAGACCCAGAACACTGACCCACAGCCTGTCGTTGCCTGCCTCGAAATGAGCCTGTATCTGCTGTAAGCAACTGAGAAGCCACAAGACCCCCAGAAAATCAGACACTGACTGCCCCGATGACCCAGGAAGCTAAGCAACTTCTATGATCGCCTCATTTGACCAGGACTTGTTCATTAGCTAACAGTGTCTCTGATTTCTGGTCCTACTACCAGAGAAAGATGAATACCACCCCTTGTCCTAGTTAGGGTTTCTGTTGCTGTGATACAACATCATGACCAAGAGTGCCCTGCGAAGAAAAGGATCTGTGTCATCTTCCAGATGACAGTCACTCACTGACGGATGCCAGGGCAGGAGCCCAGAGTCAGGGCCTAAAGCAAAAGCCATGAAGTAACACTGTTTACTGGCTCGCTCCCTATGGCTTGTTCAACCTGCTCTTTTACAGCACCCGGGACCGGCAGCCCAGGACCGGCAGCCCAGGAGTGGTATACTTCCAGCAGTGACCTGGACTATCTCTCAGTGACCACCAAACTAGAAAATGAGCTGCAGACTTGCCTATATGCAAATCCTATGGAGGTATTTTCTTACTTGAGAGTACTTCTTCCCCAATGACCCCAGCTTGTGTCAAGGTCACATAAAACTGACCAGCACAGCTGACACCTTATGAAGTGGACACACAAGCCATCACTGGTAAACCATAACCTTTCCTTTCTTGTTCCCCCCCCACATCATGTTAATATGAAAATATAAAACATCCCAACTTTTCAAAGTCTCACAGTCTTTACAAATTCAGTCCCTGGTACCAATCGTTTAGTTAAGGTCTCAGGGTTTTTAGTGACGTGAGAAAGCACCGTGACCAAAAGCAGCTCAGAGAAGGAGCACGGCCTACTAGCTTGCTTCCCGTGGCTTGCTCAGCCTGCACTGCGCTGGAGTGAGCTGGACCCTCTCCTGTCAATCACCAGTCAAGAAAATAGACTTTACTGCGGGTAGATCCTATGGAGGCATTTTCTCAAGTGAGAGTCCCTCTTTCCAAGTGACTCCAGCATGTGTCAAGCTAACCTAAAACTGTCCAGCACACCACTTGTGGTGGCTTGAAGGAGAATGTCCTCCGAGGCTCATGCTTTGTCTGTTGTTAAAACTGTTTAGGAAAGATTAGAAAGTATAGCCAAGTTGGACGAGGCATGTCAGGGGAGGTGGAGATTGAGGTTCCAAAAGCCTTTGCTATTCTCACTCACTTTCCTCTGTGTGTGTAGATCCCTGTTAAAGATCTGTCTCCATTCCCCTGTTCTCGCGGTTCCATTGCGCATCGACATTTGGGAAGTTGGGTGGACATTTGGGAAGTTTTAGGTTTAGGGCTGGTAAAGACAGAAAAAGACATCTTGCTAAACACACACTTTCCTGTGTAGAGCAAGCATCCAACTCAGTGCATGGGCTGCGCCAGTTTTACCCTCACTACTGAGGGGAGTTCTGGCCACTCTGCCTCCTCACCAGCACCTGGGGGTACTTACCATTTGCGCCTTCCACTCTGCCAAGTGTGTGAGATACTTCTGCACGGCGCTCGTTTGCAGCCCACACAACTGCGGCTGCGCAGCTTCCCATGCTCTCACTGACCATGCAGCTGTCACCCTCTTTGCTTTTATTGAGATATAATTCACAGTAATAAAGTTTCCCATTGGAAATACCTCTGGGAGTGGTTTTAGTATAAGTCACAGGTTTGTGTAATTATCAGCACAATTTGATATTAGAAGACTTTCAACCATAAAAAAGCCCCCTGACAATGTGTATGGGCGACTTTTCCCTGTGACTGTCACCAGGTGCTTGACAGAAACAACTCATGGAAAGAAGATTTTACTGTGGGTCACAGGTCAAGAGGAAGGCACGGCACCAGTGAGGTGGTGGCCACATGGCATCTGTGGTCAGGAATCAGGGTGGGCAGGAGGTAGCACTGACCTGGACACCCTTAAGACACATTGGAGTGACCCACATTTTCAGCAAGGCTCTGCCTCCTAACACTTCCCAAGGTTGCCCTGTTGTGGAATAGTATTAACTGGGTAAATGTAGTGACATTTCATTTGTATTTTAATAAAGCTTGCCTGAAGTTCAGAGAATAAAACAGCTCCACTGTTCAGCCTCACAGACCAGGCATTGGTAACACACACCTTTAATCCCAGTAGCCACACTAGTTTGCCATAGAAACCAGGCTGTGGTGGTGCATGTTTTTAATCCCAGCCCTAGAGAGGAATTTAAGACAGGAGGAGACAGCTCTCAGACACAGTCTCATTCTGAGATTCTTGAAGGCAGGATCGCATTTTAGACTTCGGTAGATGTAAGAGCCAGTGACTGGCTGTTTTGCTATTCTTGCCTTCAGGTTGAACCCCAGTTTCTGTCTCTGGGTTTCTGTTGGTTTCTATTTGTTACAGGCAAAGGTCTGTTACATTTCTTTATGCTGCAGAATATACTTTAACTGTGTAAAGGTGTGTTACATTTGTTTACTGCGTTTGTTTACTGATGTAAGTACGTGTGTTTAATTATGTAAAAATGTGCTGTGCCTGTTTGACCTTGGCTGCCTAAGGCACCTGTTTGGGCTAATAAAAAGGTGAACATCCAGGAGCTAGGCAGGAGAGGGCTAGCCGGGGCTGCTGAGCAGAGAGAATAAAGAGGAGGAAAGGGAAAACGAGAGAGAATAAGGAAGAAGCCCAGGGCCAGAAGCCAGGCAGCTGACATCCTGCAGACAGAAGAAGCAGGGGAAGGAAACACAGAAAGAAAGGAAAGGAAAAAGTCCCAAGGCAAAAGGTAGGTAAAGAATAACAGGTTAATTCAAGAGAGCTAGCCAGAAATGAGCCTAAGCTAGCCCGAGCATTCACAACTAATAATAAGTCTCCGTGTTATAATTTGGAGCTGGTTAGTGGCTCCCAAAGAAAAAGCTTGGTGCATTGTCCCAAACAGCGACGTCGGCTGGAGACTAAATTTTCTAATACACGAGATTACTGCGCTATTTCACCGGCAAAGCACGCCAGCATGGCCGTCACCCTGAAATTCCAGGCAGTAGAACTTCCTCTCTCCTCTAGGAATCTTACCGTCTTCATTAACACGTTCAGGACTCTGGTCATTTTGAATTGATTTTCATAGATAACAAATGTCTCTCAGAGTCCAATTTAATTATCCCTGTGTGGATTTCCTTGTGTGTGAATATGCCGGCACTATTTCCTGAACGACAGTTGCTTTCAACAGTCTGTCTTATATACGTGTAAAGAAACAAATGGATTATTATTAATACAAATGCTTATGTGTGGTCTGTCGATAGTGTCTGAAGTGTGTATTATCTGCCTTCACTCCAGTCCCACAATGTCCCACTCCCTAGCAACTTTGTTGTTAAAATGCTTTGTGTCCTGAGGAGACATGACAGATGTTCACCTGTGACATCAGTAACATATCAAAGAAACTATTTCACCAAGTCTGGCTTGGCACATGAGTGAGCTCACTGGTGTCACTGACAGCTGCTGGTCTGCAGTGATGGCTCAGGGGTGTACGTGCACAGCGTTCTTCCAGAGAACCTAAGTTCAGACCCCAGCGCCCTTGTGAGACAGCTCACAAGTGCTCATAGCACCAGCTCTAAGGACCCAAATCCTACACTGGTCCTCCATGGGCACCCACATGCAGAGGTACGCATATGTATACATAAATATATAAGGCAGGATGGGTGAGAGTTCTCACGGGGGCATGGGTGATTCAGAGGCAACCGCTTTGCCAAACGCCCAGCCCAGCCTGGGTGATGATGGTCAGTAAGCTGCTGCCAGAAGCTGCACAGCCTGCAGGTGGCTCCGTGGAGAGTCTCCCCTCCTCAGCAACTCTTGGATGCTTTAAGTCCTGGACGAGGAATGACCTGTCACTCTTGGAACTCCCTGTCCTTGCCCAGCCTTTTAAGTTTTCTTAGATAGTATGAGCCTCTCTCTCCCCCGCAGGAGGGAATGTTCCGGAACAGAGGACGTGACTGCCCATTAGCTCTGACAGGACATTGAGTATGTACCTCAGTTAACTGTTCCCCATTTGAGTCAAGCATGGGAAAAAAAAAGTCTCTATTTACTTAGATTTTTCTGAATTTCTTTCAAAAGTCCTGGAGATTTCAGGGTACAAGTCTCATGTTTTGATATTATTGTGAATGTAATTATTTTGTTTTCGGTTTTATATTACTTCTACTGTATACAGAATCTCATACATATGCATTTTATGCCTTAACACCCTTGCTAAGCAGTTCAATAAATCTGAAAGGAATTTTGTGGCTTCCTCAGGACCCTCCTCAATGTGAAATCATGCCTTCTGAAAGTAGAAACAGGTTTATTTTGTCCTTTCTACCCACCCAAATGTCTTTTGTTTCTTCTCATCTCGCTGCTGGGCAGAGCCAACAGGACAGTAGTGTAGTAGCGGTGACTACAGCATCCTGTCCTTTCTCTTCAGCGTCAGGAAGAAATCATTCAGTCGTTCACTATTATATCAGATACTAACTATGAGTTTTTGATAGATGCCGCCTTTTTCTTAGTAGAATGAGAGTGTTGAATGCTGCCAATACTGCGTCTGCATCTCTTTAGATCCCTACATGAGAGCCAGTGAGGTGACTCTGTGGGTGGAGGCACTGACCACCAAGCCTGACAGCCACAGCTCAATCCCTGGACCCACAGAGTAAATAGAGAACCCATACCACATCGAGTTGTTTTCTGACCCCCACATATGCACCACAACATATGTTACACATACACATGCATACACCAATAAGTGTAATAAAAATTTATAAGCCATTATGTGTTTTGCTGAATTCTAATCATATGCTATATTTTACACCTTTTAAGACATTAATAACTAACCTTGCTCATGTGGGATAAATCCAGCTTGGCCATGGTGCTGAATCCATTTTCTTTGTTGTTGGTACTAGCATGGTATTTGAGGACTTTTCTCACCTCTGTTCATAAGCCATGTTGGCGTGTAGATTTACCATGCTGTACCAGGGCAACACGGACGTCATAGACTAAGCCAAGGGATATTTCCCACCTTGGTATTTGGAGGGTGGTTTTGTGAAGGACTGTTAATTATTCTTTACGTACTCGATGAAGCCAAAGTAGCCTGGGATTTTGTTGGTAGAATATTTTCACATTATTATTTTCTTAACTTTGCGCGGTTTATTTAGATCTGTCTCTAGCTCTAGAGTTGGTCTTACAGTTTGTGTCTCCTAGGGCCTTGCACGTTTCATCTTCCTGTGTCATCTTCAGCTATGGTTCATTATATCCAATTACCAGCCT
Organism: Bramus lutescens; assembly: GCA_001685075.1. Lineage (NCBI taxonomy): Eukaryota > Metazoa > Chordata > Mammalia > Rodentia > Cricetidae > Bramus > Bramus lutescens. The sequence goes on from LOEQ01005145.1 coordinate 90,395, forward strand.
CTTCTGTAGGGCTATTGTATTGAACATTCCTGTTTGCATAACTGATCTTAATAATATGCAGGGTTTTCCTTCTTGATCGCTTGAGCTAAAAGCATCTTGATTATGTTGGTCTTCTCAAAGAGCAGCAGATTGGCAGTCTCGTTTCCTCCAATGTTTTACTGTTTTATCTGATTTCTGCTCCGACTTTCCTTCACTTCCCTTGTTTTGAGTTTTACTTTCTTCTTTTCCTGCCCCTTGCAGTAAAAGACCAGGCAGCCATGGCAATGTGTTGATGTTGGCTACCAGACGTTGCCTCACTTTGCCGTAGACCCTAAGTTTCAGTACATTGTGTTCAGTTTTCCTTAGTTCAAAAAGATTTTGAGATAGGGTCTCCTTATGTAGAACAGCTTGTCTCCACCTCTATAATGCTGGGATTAAAGGTGACTTCCACATCTAACCCCCAAATTACTTTTGATTGTGATTTCTGATCTAATCCACTTGTTATCCAGAAATATGTCCTTTAATTTCCACAGATTTGGGTTTGTCCAATTTTTTCCTGTTATCAATTTTTGGGATTGTCCAAATGTTTCCTTATGTTATCAATTTTAAGTTCCACCTTATTGTATTTAGAACATATTGGTCTGGTTTCAATTTTTTAAACTTACCAAGTCTTACTTGATGCCCAATATGGGATCTTTCCTGAAGAATGTTCCGTCTGCGCATGACAATGTGTGAGGTATCCAGTAGGTTTGACTGATTTTTAGAAATGTTGAAGTCTTTTTCTTTGGTTAACTCTGGATTAGTTTTCTCTTTCCTGTTTTTCTTTTATTGTTATTATTTTCATTTTTATGTACTGGACATCAAACCCAAGGCCCCATGCGTGCTAAGTGACCTGCTTCCCAAGCACCTCAGTTAGCTCTGTCTATTTTTCTCTTTAATGTCATCCGGTTTTGTTTCTGACTTACAAAGCTCTGTCACTAAACACATGGCATTCACAGTCGTTCCATCTTACAGTTTGAAAGGACACTTTCATCACCGGCTTCAGGGCTGGACAGATGACTCAGTTAGTAAATTCCTTGCTGCATAAGCATGAGGACCTGTGTTCACTTCCCCAGCAGCCATGCAGAAATGCAAGGCATAGTAGCAAGCATCCATGACCTCAGCATGGAGGGAGGGGTCGTCAGAGACAAGAGACAAGAAGACCACTGGTGCTTAATGGACACACACCCAGCTTACTTGGATACTGGTTTGATCACACACACGCACGCACATACACATACATGCACACACACAGACACACATACACATGCACACACTCACAAACACACACACTTTAATTTGCCTCCCTTGTTTTATCTTAAATTGTAATTTGTCTGTTTATATACTACATTATTTCTGTCCTTTTACTTTTAATGTATTTGTGCTTTTGAATCTAAAATGTGTGTCCTTGTATATACTTGTGTTTTGATTTGTGTTTTTTTTTTGAGTCTAGTAGTCTTTCTTTTTTACCAGACTGCTTAGCCCATTGACATTTAATGTTTTTACTGAGGTGGTTAGATTTTGTCTTCCATTTGCTTTGTGTTTCTCACAGTTCATATCAACGTTTTCCTAGTCTTCCTTACTACTTTTGCATTAAGTGAATGAATTTTCTAATTATTGTTGTATTCTGTTAATGATATTCATTTTAACTTACACTAATTATTTTATTAAAAGTTTCTATTGGGCTTCCAATAAATGATAACTCATCTCAATCTACTTCAGATATGCCTGTTGACAGAGGTATTGGTGGGAGCCATGTTTTTTGCCACAACTCTATGGAGTTTCAACGTTGCTGCCCCTACCAAGAAGCATGCCATCAGCTATTCATCAACACCATTTAAGTGTTCTGTGGCAGGGCCTCTTAAAAGAGCTGCAAGGTTTTGCAGCTAAAGCTGAGTTAGGAAGCCTCTCTTAAATGGGATGCACTTTCCTCTAGCAAACAGAGCCCACCCGAGAAAATGCTGCTACCAAGAAGCCATGTTTAACTCTGTTCTTTTGTGTCTAGAATTACTTCCCAAGCTCTCATGTTTTATGTGGATGTTGTTGTCCACGTTGGAGCCATTTTGTTGATTTGGTGCCATTTTGTTGACAGAGGTTTCTGTCCCACCCAGTCCCACAGCTGTTCTGTTCCAAAGAAACACACAGAGGTCTACATTAATTATAAACTGGTTGGCCTATTAACTCAGGCTTCTTATTAACTCTTNTACCAAGAAGCCATGTTTAACTCTGTTCTTTTGTGTCTAGAATTACTTCCCAAGCTCTCATGTTTTATGTGGATGTTGTTGTCCACGTTGGAGCCATTTTGTTGATTTGGTGCCATTTTGTTGACAGAGGTTTCTGTCCCACCCAGTCCCACAGCTGTTCTGTTCCAAAGAAACACACAGAGGTCTACATTAATTATAAACTGGTTGGCCTATTAACTCAGGCTTCTTATTAACTCTTACATACTACATTAACCTGTAATTCTTGTCTGTGCCAGCCACATGTCTTGGTGCCTTTTATCAGTGAGGCATTCTCATCTTGCTTCCTCTTGGTCTGTGGACTGCAGACTGAGCCTTTCCTCTTCCCAGAATTCTCCTGTTCTGATCACTCCACCTATACTCCCAGCCTGGTAACCCCACCTATACTTCCTGCCTGGCTACTGACCAATCAGCATTTTATTAAACCAATACAAGTGACAAATCTTTACAGCATATAAGACCATTGTCCCACAGCATATGCCCACCTTAATTATAATATCATATATAAAATTCTCTCATCTGTATTTCCCTTTCCTCCTTCATTTTGATGTCATTATTGTTTTCCATAGAGAGCTTCTATCTTGTAAGCACAACAATATAGTTTGGCGATTATTATAACATGTAATCTCATGCTTTTTAAAGAGACACAGGCAGCTCTCTCATGGCATTTGTTACATTGGCCTTCTTATTTGAAATGTCTGGTTCTTTCATCCCCTCCTCTGGCTTTGAATAATCATTTGATGTTGTCCTTACTACAGCCCAGCTGTCTCCTTCTTCCCAGCTACTGTCAAATGTTACAGCTCTATACTTGAAGGGCCTATAAAGGGTCATCTTTACATAGTTTTAAAACCTTATTTCAAAAGATGATGATGAAGTGTGTGATGCAGAGTTTTATAGTTACTTACAAAATTACCATTACCAGTATATGTAACTTTATATTGTCTGGCATCGATGGGGTGGATCTTCTCTGATGGGTTCTTTTCCACCGACATGAAGAACAAGGATGAGGATAAATAAAGCAAGGAAGATTTTGTTTTCATGGGTGTGAAAGGTGAGGGCGCACAGGATGCTAGCCAAGAGCAGGTCACCCAGGGAAAGGCTGGGTCCGGAGGTTTGTGTAGGCTCAAGTGGGCTCTGACTAGCTGAGTATATGGAAATGAGGTAAAGGCAAGGGCCAATCAGAAAAGGGCCTGCCAAGTCTAGAAGAGAGAGAAAGAAAGCTGAAAGGTTCTCAGTTGGGCGACTGTGAGAGTTTGAATGTCATTTGCTCCCATAATCTCATAGGGAGTTGCACTATTAGGAGGTGTGGCTTTGTTGGAGTGGGTATGGCCTTGTTGGAGGAAGTGTGTCACTGTGGGGGTGGGCTTTGAGGTTTCCTATGCTCAGGATATAGTCCGTTGTCTCAGTTGACTTCCTGTTGCCTGCAAGATATAGGGCTCTCATCATGTCTGCCTGCACACTGACGTGTGTTACCCATCATTACGGTAATGGACTGAGCCTCTGAAACTGAAAGTGAGCCACCCCAGTTTAATGTTGTCCTTATAAGAGTCGCTGTGGTCATGGTGTCTTTTCACGGCAATACAAACCCTAACGGAGCCGGTGACCCAGTACTCTGGCTGTTGCAGTACTCACCACACAGCAGCTGTGTGGAGGGCGGGGCGGGAACCATTTGCACACAGCCGTCTTTGAGCCTTGCCTACCACTGTTGTGCTCCCTGCCAGCAAGGTGGGGGTGGCTCTCCCGGCCCTATCCTCTCTCCTTTCTGAAGAAGTGACCCTGACAGATTTGAGGAAAGGGACAGCAACTGCTCTAGCTGCTTTATGCTGGGGGAGGGGTAATTATTAAAGGGTAGTAAGAGTTCCTCCATGGGATGTGTGGGTTAAATAAGATTAATAATATTTTGCACTTCTCTAAGGCTTTATTTTCCCACTCCTTTCTTCATATTGCTTAGTCTCTGTTTAAATAAAAATATCAGTGTCTGAATAGGGTGTGTGTGTGCACATGTGCATGTGTGTGCATGTGTGTGCGTGTGTGTGTGCACGTGTGCATGCTTGATATGTGTGAGGTCAGAAGATAGTGACTGTGTCAGTCTTTGCCGTCCATCCCGTTGGAGATGGGGTTCCTGTGAGCTGCTGAGGATTCTCCTGGCTCTGCCTTCCCTTTCACAGTAAGGACTAGGGTTGCAGGTATGTGTGACTGGTATGGGAAGTCCTGTATATGTGTTGCTCTTATTGGTAAATGAATAAAGAAGCTGATTTTGGCCAATGGCTTAGCAAAACAGAGCTAGTGGTGGGGGGTGGGAACTAAACTGAATGATGGGAGAAAGAAGGTGGAGTCAGAGAGACGACGCCATGTAGCCACCACCAAGTGGAACCTTGCCAGTAGGCCACGAGCCTCATGGTAAAATTATAAAATAATAGAAATGGGTTAATATAAGAGAGAAAAGTGAGCTAGAAATATGCTTAAGGTATTGGCCAAACAGTATTGCAAATAAATATAGTTTCTGTGTGATTATTTCGGGAGTCTGTGCGGCAGGGAAATGAGCAAGCAGCCTCTATAATACATGACTCTAAATGGGTTCTGGAGATTGAATCCAGGTCCCCACCTCACATAGCAAACACTTAGCCCACTGAGCCATCTGACAGCCCAGGCTGCTTAGCTTCCATCTCTCTCCCTCCAAGTTAGTTCTTCTGCTCTTTCTCTGGCCGGCTCAGATCTACGGTTAATAGATTTTAGTGAAGGTTTCTTATATCTATGGCTCCCGTCGACTGCAGTGTTCCCCATGTCTAAGGTATGGTTTCTGCATCTTTAGTCTCGGCTGAGTCACTGTCATTGTGCACCCCTTCATTCTTTAGGGATAACTTCCTTAGACCTGTGAGGATGTTCACCATGCTGCTTTAAACCCCTGCATGCTAAGCTCAGGATCCAGGTCCTCTCACGGCTTCCATTCCTGGCCTTAAACTAAAACAAGTATCTGTGTGTAATTCCTTTAGCCACCCCTAAGGCTGCACTTCCCGGCTCGGAGGCCAGCATACATTT
>LOEQ01005146.1:8112-20721 GCA_001685075.1 Bramus lutescens
ATATATATATATATAGAGAGAGAGAGAGAGAGAGAGATTTATTTTATAAGTTCTGTTACTCTAGAGATCCCTGACTAATACAAACTCTAAAAGTAGTCTCGGCTCAGGAATAAAGACCAATTTGAGTCACATGATCCTGCCCTGGCCTTGTGATAATGAACTGTGTTCCTGAGAAATTTTACTTTCTTACATCCATTAACTCAATAAATAAAATGTATTGGTACCAGCAACAGCATGCTATGAACGGATAAGCACCAGGATCAAGATGCTAAACCACATCAACCCACCTAACACTGTCCTAGAGTGTGTAGAAAATGAAGCCCATCACTTTTGAAAGTTAACAGAAGGTGTTGTGAACATCCCACAGTAATTCTTGCCTGTGTTTCCCACATGATGCCTCCACCTCTTCCCTCCTCTGGGCTACAGTACCACTTTGCTTCCCCAGTATCTCTATTGACTTGAACTCTACCCAACTCCACACTTATCCCACCTGCCCTGTGTGCAGAACCCTCTGTGCAAGCATGTGCTAGAACATTCTGCCACCTGGACTCATCCTGCATCCAGACCCTCCCAGATGCTGTTTGATTACATCTAATCATTTTTTTCCATTTTAATCTGTTGGAGGAGGCCACTAGTTCCCGGCTGCTTAGCCCCCAAATAATCACACAGAAACTATGTTATTTAAATCACTGCTTGACCTGTTAGCTCTAACTTCTTATTGGCTAACTCTTATATCTTAATTTAACCCATCTCCATTAATATGTGCATCACCATGAGATCGTGGCCTACCAGCAAAGTTTCAGCATGTCTGTCTCCGGCAGTGGCTCATGGCTCCTCCCTGACTCCATCCTTCTTTCTCCCAGTATTCAGTTTAGTTTTCCATGCCTACCTAACTTCTGCCCTGCTATGAGTCCAAAGCAGTTTCTTTATTCATTAATGGTAAGCACAGCATACAGAGGGAAATTCCATATCATTAATCTACCTAATCATGTCTAATTTGGTAGGAGGACATGACCAGATGTGAGGTGTCAATGCATAATCTTAAGAGTCTAAAATATCATGTAGAAAAAAATAACTACATGGGAGCATAGCTTAACATACCAGCTTTCCAAGGAGTGGTTGTGTTCCTTGGTTGTAAGAAGGCCACTTGGTCATGTCAGTCACTTAGCAACTCAGACCCAAAATAATCACACAGAAACTATATTATTTAAATCACTACTTGGCCCATCAGTTCTAGCTTCTTATTGGCTAGGACTTATATCTCAATTTAACCCATTTCAATTAACCTGTGTATCACCACGTGGCTATGGCTTACTGGCTAAAATTCTGGCATCTATCTCCGGTGGGCTACATGACTTCTCCTCGACTCTGCCTTCTTCTTCCCAGCATTCAGTTTAGTTTTCCACACCCACCTAAGTTCTGCCCTGCTATAGGTCCAAAGGAGTTTCTTTATTCATTAATAGTAATCACAGCACACAGATGGAAATCCCACATCATTCCTTTTCTTGATATTAAACTTATCTACATGAATAAACAGCCATAAACATCACTGCTCAGACATTGATGCAACCACTTTGTTTTCAATCCCTAGAGTGGTCAAATAGAGAATTTTATTCTGTATATTTTTGTGTGTTAAGTTGGGCATAGAGATGAAATCCTTGGGTTTAGAATAAGACATTAAAATAATGCTAACCTCTATATAAAACATTTCTAATCAAGAACAAGTTTGCTGTAGTATCTGCTTGAAGGGGTATTATAATAGTCAGGATTCTCTAGAATAACAAAACTTATAGAATCAATAAATTATTTCCACGTGTATGTATACATATGCACACATATATATATATTAGAATGACTTGTAGGATGCTCTGGTCCAGCTAATTCAATCATATCTGGCTGTGAACAGAAAGTTAAAAAGTCCAGTAGTTGCTCTGTCCATGAGGCTGGATGTCCCAGCTAGTCTTTAGTCAATACTGGAATTCCACAGAAGGGGGCTCTAATGTTAGTGAAGGAATGAACTTGCTAGCAAGGTGAAAGAAAGCAGACACACAAAAGCATCCTTCTTCCTTTCTTTATATAGGCTTCCAGCAGACCATGTGTCCCAGATTAGAGGTGGGTTTTCCCAGCTTAAATGATCTGGATCAAAGATCTACATTTCAAGAGTGTCTTCCTACCTCAAAGATCCAGATTAGAAGTGGATCTTCCTACTTCAAGTTAAGAAAAATCCCTCTATTCTCCATTTTGGGGTTTTAATTAAACCCAGATGGGTTATAAACGTCTGAAGTGTTCATCAAAAGCAAAGACATATACAAATTTCCAAAATATAGAAATTATCCACTTTACTGATTTACAATTTTTTGATTCATTACTAAGTTCAAAAATTGAGAAAAGAATATGTGACTCATCGAGCAATTTAAAAGGATAAAATGAAAGCCACCAGTGATAACTTTGATGGAACAATGAAGCCTTTTAATACTAAATGGAACAGTGAGCTCTGAATGGAGTCAAACATTATACACTAGGATTTCTCAATTTTGCTCCTGTATATACAGTAAGAGCAGCAACCTGTGATCAAATAAACATGCAGTGTAACATTAGAACAAGGTCATTGGAATACTCTCTGTTTAATGCTTCGGGAAGATCGTGTCCCAATTTCACCAGTACAGAGCAAAACAATCTTCTGGCTAAACTCACAGTGATCAAAGCTCTGTGAAATGAGTGTGTGTCCTGCCCTCTAAGAGATTCTCACCCCTCTCTGCTGTCTTTAATGACCCAGGACTTTTATTGAAGGGACCTTCTGCTCCCTACCATGCCTGCCAAAGGTTTGTCACAGAATCACAGTGGAAAAGGGGGCTCAGGAGCCAATGAAAGGACTCCTCCAAACCTTTAACAAGGAGATATAGGAGCGGATATCTCTGTAGGTAATAAATTGTCTAAGGAACTTTGGATTTCCTAAACATTTGAGTTCAGTACCCAAAGATTTCATGAAAGCTGGCTGATGAATCCAAATCCGAATAATCATTACTAAATTAATGAACCCAAGAGAAATATCTCATCCTGTTCATATACTTTGGAACAAGGTTGGTGGGGCTTTCAACATTGTGTTTTGAAGTTTAAATGAGAAAGAATTTTCTTATTTTCGTACTTGTTCTTGAGGTCTGTGATACAGGCCTCTGAGTACAGACTCCCTTGGCGCAAGAGTAGAAACAAATATCTTTCTTGATTCCTTTAATAACAATATAGCTATTTCATTTTATACAATAGTTATCATCTTCTATATAAATACAATTAAACAACTTAAACACACAATCAAAGCTACACTGAAAGGCCAAATTATAAAATACATTAATCAGCAATGAGTCATCCACCATGAAGGACCAAGGGTGTACTTATATACCATATAGCAGGGTCCCAGCCTTCATACACAAAGATAGGTCCCCTCTTGGTACTCCAGAAGCCATAGGATATTTGGGAACCCTAAGGAAAGTGGATTTAAACAAATCTGTGGGAACTGCAGATAAAATCCAAAAAAGATAAACCTCTTGTGTTTGGAGTCTGCCTCAGAATAGAGTAAATGTTATCAGAGTTTTATTCAATATCTGGGGCTACATATTAGTAAAAACTCCACAATCCCAAGTTCCTTGACAGCATTTTTCCTGGCTTTAATAATTTCTTGTGTTATAAAATTCCAGGTAATCCCACTGTAATTTGCATAGGTCATTTAATACAGATTACTGCACCAGTGATAAGGGCTCCAGACAACATTGAGACCTACTGGTGTAGGAGGTTCTTCTGTCTATGTGTTGCTTTCATTGGTTGAATAAAGAAACTGCCTTGGCCTTTTGATAGGGCAGAACTTAGATAGGTGGAGTAGACCAAACTGAATGCTGGGAAGAAGGGCAGTGTAGCAGACACCATGAATCTCCTGCCTGAGATGGACATAGGTTAGAAACTTGCTGGTAAGCCACAGTCACGTGGTGATACACAGATTTAATTGAAATGGGTTAAATCAAGATCTGAGAGTTAGCCAATAAGAGGCTAGAGCTAATGGGCCAGGCAGTGATTTAATTAATATAATTTCCATGTGATTATTTCAGGTATAAGCTAGCTGGGTGGCTGGGACCAAAAGCAGACCCTCCCTCCATCAACAACCTACCTTTATTAGAGCCAAGAGCCTACCTTAGAGATAATTCATGAACTAAAAGGAACTATTAAGTAGGTGGCAAGGGGGTTTTTCCTGAAATCTTAGCACTAAGGAGGCTGGAGCAGGAAAATTGAGAAGAGTTCTAGGCCAGAATGATGTAATCAAATCTTGCCTTAAGAAAGAGAGGGTGAATAAGCAAAGTGGGGTATAGGGGTAATGAGAGAGAGGGGAGGAGGAGGGGACAAGAGAGGAGATGAATAGAGGGGAATAAGAAAAAAATTAAGAAAAGTTTAGAGCTCAAGAATGAAAGAAGTGGTGATTCTTGTTCTTTCTAAGTCTTTTCTAGAGTGTGAGTTATCAGGCTGGCATGATTCTCTAGGACTCTGCAGCTTCAACTGATGTGGGATGTCCTTCTGCATATGTGTTGTTTTTAATGGTTGATGAATAAATCTGTTTCAGCAATGGCTTGGAAGAGTAAAGCCAGTTGGGAAATTCAAATAGAGAGTAGGTAGTCAAGGAGACCTATGTAACTCCGAAGGAGGCAGATACTATGTAGCTGCTGAAAGAGAAAGATGCTGAAACCTTACTGGTAGATCACAACCTCATGGTGATACACAGATTAACAGAAATGGGTTCATTTAAGATGTAAGAGTTAGCTAGAAATGCACCCAAGATATTGGCCAAACAGTGTTGTAATGAATATGGTTTCTATGTGATTATTCGGGTCTGGGTGGCTGGGAAACGAATGAGCAGTCTCCATTTACATCCAACTCCTCACAAGCTGTTAGGAAGCTTCACAAGCCTCCAAGCATAGATGCCAATCAATACAATGGTAGCAATGTTACAGATGATTTCTTTCCTTCTGCAAAGAAAACAAAAGTTACCCTGTGGGTAAGCAAATCATTTGCACCCAGCAGAGAAGATTTCATCTCAGAGGTGAGAGTTGTTGCTTTAACAAGGTTCTCTAGAGGGACATATCTGAGAGAAGGAGTTTATATTAAAAGGATATATTATCTAGGTAGTCCAACAATAGAAGGAAGGAAGGAAGGAAGGAAGGAAGGAAGGAAGGAAGGAAGGAAGGAAGGGAAGAGAAGAGAGGGAGGAAGGAAAGGAAGAGAGGGAGGAAGGGAAGGAGGGAGGGAGCAGGCAGCCAGGCAGCCAGGCAGACTACAAAAGAGTGACGAGTTAGACTGGCTGCCTCTTTTCATGAACAAGAAAATACAGATTTTACTGGAGTGACATCATAAAAGAGTTCCCAGAAAACGAGGTCACATTAGAGATTGCACTTAGGGTTGGAGAGACAGCGCAGTCGTTGTGAGCATTTGCTACTCTTGCACAGGTTCAGTTCCCAGCACCCACACGTGGCTCACCATCTATAACTCCAATTCTAGAGGATCTGTTGTACTCTTCCGACCCCCATTGGTACCAGGCACACATGATGCGTGTACATAGACACAAGCAGGCAAAACACTCATAGACACAGACAAAATAAATCATTTTAAAAATATTTTTAAAGAAGTTATGCTTGGTTCCTATATCATTCCTGACCTAGGGAAAATAAAGCTAGTCTTGGACACAATAAGCTAAGGAGAGATAACAACATTTGAAGGGAAGAAAAGCAAGAAAGTTTTAAAGCAGTTATATAGCTAGCAGTCATTTAAAGGTTGGGAGATTTTTAAAAGATTTTAATCCATAAAAAAGAGTTTCTTCTTAAGGAGGATGAAAAAAACATAAGTAAGGGTTTGGATTTGTTTAAAGATTCGTAGTTACTTATCGTTTTATTTTTTATAATTCAAGGTTACAAAAATCTTAGAGATGTAATGTAACTTCTGAATCGCACAAGGAGAAAAAAAAGACAAGAAAGAAAGCCCTGCTGATCCCCAAGGAAAGAGAAAAGGAGGGAGAAGCTGGGAAGACTAAGCAGTAGATGAGGCAGGCTGTGTGAAAGTTCAGAAATGAATATAAAGGCACCAATTATCCTAAAACGGTATAAATAAATTAAGCTCATCTAATAAAATAGTGATCACTGGATGGGTTTTAATTTAGCTATGTGGTTGTTTTAAGAGTTATTAAAATAAAACATCACAGAGAGATTTAATGTTAGAAAAAATATACTGCAGGCAAATATGAAAAGCAATAAAGAGCCAATATAGTAAATTATTACCAGACAAAGTAGAATTTAAGGCAACGTGTTAGAAATAAAGAACTACAGTAGTGCCTTAAAACAAAGGGAAATTATCCAGCAAAGAAGTACAGAAATCACAAAATCGCATGCATCCATACACGCAGCTTCAGAGCATGCAAAGTGAAGATCGGCTGACTCTAAGACAGAATTCATGTCCCTTTCAACAGAAAGAGGTAATAATGGTAATATCATTAAGGCTAAATATTTGAATGACAAAAGAAACAAGTGTAACCTAAGAACAAACACAAAATCTTAGCAGAAGTGTATTCTAACTACAACTTACAAATAACAGCCAATATTCATAAGGCTCCATTCCTTGATAACAGTGAATTTATTAAAATCAAACAGTAAAGACAAGACAGTTATATGAGTCTGAATCTCTTGCCCTTGCCCCTCCATGAATTGTGAATTTTTTATAAGTCTAAGATAACAGTCACAATAAAAACAGCAAAGTCAGCACAAAACATCTTAAAAAATTATTTTAATGTCACAGCTGAAATGAGCCCAAATGTTACTTAATTAGGAAAGATATGTGCTGGATATGTTCTAAAATGAAATGTTAAAAATAATTGTAGTAAAGATTCAATTTATAAACCCAGGGTTGGGGGCAGAGACAGCAAATTCAGAGAGGAGAAGGAAGCTAATAGATATAAGCTAAAGCTAATAAAGCTGATGGGAAACTAAGATGAGAGTTTTTAATAAACTAATTATATAGACCAAAGCCTGAAGAAACTGGTTGGCATGGCTTGAGCGTGTCCCTCAACATCCATGTGTTAGAAACACTGCAGAAGTGTAAACAGTTTTGAAAAGTTGTATAAGCAGGAGCTGGAGAGATAGCTCCATGGTTTAGAGCACTGACTGCTCTTACAAAGGATTGGGTTTCCATTCCTAGCACTCACGTGGTGGCTCACAACCATCTCCAACCCTGTTTCTAGCCTTCTTCTGGTTCTACAGGCACCTAGCATACACACTGTGCACAGACATACATGAAGGCAAACATTCACATACATAAATGAAAATCAAGTATTTTTAGAAATTGTCTAAGTAGTTGCCACACTCATGAAGGGATTAGGGGTGTTAATGTAGGAAAGGGCTCCTAATAATGATTGTTTGATGAGTTTAGCTATTGGAGACTTACTGTGATACACACCTGATAGAAGATATATAATTTCTTATTCTCTCTCCATTTTCCTCTCCTCTCCTCTTCTCTTTCCCTTTCTTCCTCTCTCTCCCTCACCAAGCAGAAATCTCTGTAATAAGCCTTAGACTTAGACTTCCCAGTCTTCAGAACAGTAAGAAAGATATTTCTGTTCTTTATAAATCTTATGTTATCTTAGAAACCAAAATTAGCTTATTATTAGAAAATGTTCAATGAAATATAATAAATATATAATATGTATTTATGGATAATAAAAATTATATTATACAAAAGTTAAAAATCAAAATAATCATTGTCAATGGTAATAAAAAGGTTTATCAAAATTGTTAGATTTTGGATCATTAAGGTAAAACATCTTATCTGCAATAAAAAAATCATTTCAATGCAATATTAAAAGGCTACAAATCTATTCTAGAGATAATCTGTTCCTGTTGCCCCAAAGCTCATGAGCTTTTATTCTGATCATTGGTGAATTTTGCCAAGATGTATTTGGATGCATATTTTTTTCTCCTGAATCTGTGTTGGAACTATGAGCCTTTTAATCTCCAGATTGTCTCTTCATATCTTGTGTTTATTTTGGTATTTGTTTAGTTATATGGACTATTTAATACCTACCTATTGAATTTCCTAGATCTACCTCAATCTCTTTCCTCATGATTTCTGTCTCTGTAGCTTCTTTTGAAGTTAGGTTAATTAAGGCTGTGTGTGATAAACGCTAGAATAGAAACATAGATAAATGTACTAATAGGAAAGAGCAAAAAATAAACTCAAATATGTCAGGAGCTTTAAATATGACAGAGGGGGGCTATCCTTCAGACTTGAGATCGAACACTTTTAAATTTCTTTATCAACCAGTTGAGAAAGAAAGAGAAATTAATCCTGGCATACATTTGACATGCAAACTGACCTTGGCACCCTTAGTATTTATGTTGGGAGGCAGGAGCCACTAAAGATGAGATATTGCAAAACAAATGAGTTTTCCTTGACCAAAGAGATCCTTAAGAATACATCCAGTTAAGTTTACATAGATAGCACTCTGTGTTAAATATACCCACCATATCATTTACAGGATCACTGAAGGAAAGAACATAAATCCAGAGGTGGAAGGGGGCTACATATTGCCATCTCCATGACTCATGTTCTTAAAATAATACATTTAAAATACAGCAAAACATTTACACAAAAGGAAAACAAAGTTGATTGTGAATATGCCTGTAGTAGAGGGCCACTTGGCCATTTGTTCATTTCCCGGTTGCCCAGACTCCCAAAATAACCACACAGAAACTGTATTAATTAAATTACCACTTGGCCCATTAGCTCTGGCTTCTTATTGGCTAGCTTTTACATCTTAATTTAATCCATTTCCATTATTTTATATTTTACCATGAGTATCATGGCTTACAGGCAAGGTTCTGGTGTGTCTGTCTCCAGTGTGACTACATGGCTTCTCCCTGACTCTGCCTTCTTTCTCCCAGCATTCAATTTAGTTTTCCCCACCTAGCTAAGTTCTTCCTTGCTATAGGTCCAAAACAGTTTCTTTATTAATCAATGTGCATTCACAGCATACAGAAGGGAATCCCACATCACTTGCCCAAATTTTTTCATCATAAATTAGGGAAAAGATTACAAAAATCAATTATTCTACAAAGATCCATTGCTTAGCAGTGGAGAGTTACTTAAAATGACTGTTAAATTGTCAGAAGAGCTACACCTTACTTTTGCTAAATGACAACAAATCTTCCATTTGTTGACCTTTCTGTGATGGGAATCAGCTTTAAGTAGTTTGCTACTAAGGAAAAAAATAAGAAAGAAGACAACTTTTTTAAAACAGTGGTTGAGAAAGAAACACATTTCAGTACGTGAGCTATGGATTAAATATTTTGACAACAGATGTTTAGGGAGGCTTTTGCCATTATGTAATGTTGTCACAATAATACAGCAATGTCTGCTGTGAAGTGGACTGAGTGAATAGCTGAAACTGTAGAAACAGACACTTCTATGGCTTGACGCCCACACCCATGAAAAGCTGCCATGAGTGTGATGACAGACAATGTCAGTCATCTCAGAGTCCAGTGGGGAGGAGCAGATGAGCACCATAGTCAAACTTGTCACCAATGAGTAGAGCTCCTAATACAGTTATGAGAATAAAATGAAAACTTCATGGAAGGAACAAGACCTTCCCTGAAATCTGAATTGCATGAGGAAAAGGTGTGGAGGAGGAGGAGGATGAAGAAAAGGAGGTGAGTTCATTTTGTGTTGATCGTCTACTATGTGGGTAGGTGGGAAGGATCTAGGAGGAGAAGTGGGACCATGACCAGAATTTATTATATGATTTTTTTTCAATTAAAAAGAAAGAAAATGAGGTGAGGAAAATTCAAGGTCTACCCAAGTGTTCCAAGGCTAGCTGGTTTTAGAAGGACTTTTGTTCTTCATTTATAGGCATTGTAGAACCCAACCCTGAAAATCTCAGTGCCTTGCCAACTAGAAACCAAGAACAATAAATGCGGCTCTCTCAGGAAAGAAAGCATCTGCCATCTGTTCTGTATTTAGATGCAGGAGTACCACTGCATAGTATCCCTACTTGCTATACAGAGTGACAAAAGCGTGCCAGGTTAGGTACCCTGTCCACCCCTCCATGTGAACTTACTCCTTGGGACAGTCTATCTACAATCTGAGAATGGAAAACCAGTGGGAGAGCTGGTGCGTCAACCTCCCTCTTTCCATCTCTTCCTTAAATGGAGTTGGCAAGAAAAAAAATATACCTAAGACTAGCATTTGTGTGTGGGAAGACACATGGTGATTTTGGTCTGGCCCATGTGCCTGTCCAGTCATCTAGAAAGTTCCCTTCACTAGCTTTTTCCCTATAAGCCAGTTCCTGCGCAGTTGTTCTGTCTGTATCACCTCTCCTCAGGAACTCATGAGCAGAAGAGAAACTCGCTTGGAGACTAATTATTGGGTCCTTAGCCTAATCATTCTCAAGCATCCATGGGTACATAAGCCAACAAGGGGGAGGTCTTATTGGAGGAACATTCTGACTCTTGAATAGGTCTGAAGTGAGACCTTGATGGTCTTTCTGCCAGACCTCAATGTAACAAGGCCTTGGACAAATTTTTGATTTCTAAACTCTCCTAATTACCTGACCCCTTTTGCTTTAATCATGATTTTAATCCCAGAATACACTCAAAGCACATTACAGGCTGAATTGTATCTCTTAAAACTTCTTATATTGAAGGCCTATCTATCCAAGACAGCTCAGAATATAACTTGATATCATAACAGGACCCTTGAGGGAGTGATTAAATTAAAAATGAGGCTGTTAGGGTGGGTCTAACTGGTGTCATTCCCAAAAGGGAGGATGCAGACATGTGAACAGACAAAAGGCATTGTGTCCACAGGAGCAGAACTATCATATGACGACACAAGAGAACTATCTGCAAGCCAAGAAAACAGCTTCTCTAACAGCAATGACATCAGCTAACACCATGACCTTGAATGCCCAGCCTCTAGAACAGTAGGAAATAAAGTTCTGCTATTTAAGTCTCCTAGACTATGATATGCTGTTAAGTTAGTCCAAGCAAATCAAGACCCCATATCAATGAAAGGATTCACAAGTGTGACTGACTTAGTGTCTATAATATGAAGGAGTAATGAAAGCATCACAGGCATCTGCAAGCAGGAAATGGACACTTTGAGAGAAACCCATTTGACTTACAAAACTGCTAACAGCATGAAATCCAAAAGTTACAGATGGACAAAGCTGAACTGGATTTCCTTGACAATTGTTTGGACAGGATTGTTACACAGGTGGTTGGGAGCCCTTAGAAGTCAGAATCAGAGTTGTTAAAGGAAAAACTTTGGGTGCAGGAGGGTAAGTGAGCTGACTAGCTTTTTCCCATGTTGATAACCATAAGGACCACAGTTGTTCTGTATCCAGATTCCAGTTGAAAAGCTGGGAAAGGACAGTGTGATGTAATCCTTTGGGAAAGCTAGGAAAACATGGACTGAATTTGATTAGGCATCCAGTTGTTCATGGCTCTGAAATCTACAACCCTATGGTATTAATAAACAGTATAAGCACGAAGATTAAAACCCACTGTAAGAAACATAAAAAGGAAAGCTAAGACTATCACTAGTGACCTACATATAGACATAGAAAGCATGTGTGACAAGAACTGCTCAATGTCACCTAAGATGCCATGGTGTGCACCTATGACCCCAGTGATGGGGAAGCAGAGATGGGAGCCTTGGAGCTTGCTAGGTAGCCATTCTAGCTGAGCTGACTACGTCCAGGTTCAGGAAAAGACTCCATCTTAGGCAGAAAGGTAGAGCAGTAGAGGGATACACCCAACATGGACCTCTGTCCTCCACATGCATGGGCACCTATGTACATGTCCAAGCACACACACAAATACACTTGTACATATACTTGTACTCACACAAACACATACAAACACCACAGAGAGAGAGAGAGAGAGAGAGAGAGAATGTGAATCTTCAGCTAAATAGAGGATGATGCAAAGAATAAAAAGAAAGCAACATGCTACTTATTTTAGCCTTACGCTAATGAGTCCATACGATCAAGTTCCCTCAAATAGGATAAGGACAGACACTATCTCTGGGATTAATGCCTTGAAGGATAATGCCTGTGCTGGAGGCAGAGCTTATTGGTAAGTGTCTGGCATGTGTGATATGAACTTGTGGGGGAAGCAGCTCAGTTCTAGGGATGGCAGAATCGTGTTAGGAGACACCTAGCTTTCAGACCCCATGGAAGCCTTCTTGTTATCCTAGATATATTATACCCAAACATTTAGTAAAAGAGAAATAAATTCCCACCTTGCCTGATTCATGATTATATCCAGCCTCCATCTGAGCCCCTGAACCTCTATCCTAAGTAATAAAGTATGGCTAGCTGACTACCAGAGGATGCCAAGTGGGGACAAGAACCACCCATGATCAGTACCAGTCAGGAGGCCAAGAAAATCTTAATGGCTTCAAAGCAAGAGCCAAACTTACACAGTAAATCTTAACGATCCTGCTGTATGTAAAAATAATTTAATAGCCGGGTGGTGGTGGTGTTGCGGGAGCTCCTTCCGCTCCTTCAGCCAATAGCCGCTGAGATAC
>LOEQ01005146.1:53434-69597 GCA_001685075.1 Bramus lutescens
CTTGGCTGTTTCCCTATGGCAGCCATATATGAGGGTGAGGATGTAGTCCTTTTCCAGAAAGCAGGTTACTTACCTGAGCTGACCTGCTCCCTGTATTGCTCCAGCCTAGCTCAG
Source organism: Bramus lutescens (assembly GCA_001685075.1). Classification (NCBI taxonomy): domain Eukaryota; kingdom Metazoa; phylum Chordata; class Mammalia; order Rodentia; family Cricetidae; genus Bramus; species Bramus lutescens. The sequence goes on from LOEQ01005146.1 coordinate 53,549, forward strand.
GCCTGGTGATTTATAGGATCTTTAAGATCTTTCTTTCATATTTAAATACCTTTATGCAAATACACAGCATCCACACTGCGGAGGAGAGCTTTTGCGTGGAGGCTCTGTATTACTCACATACAAAAATTCCATTTAAATCTCATTAAGCTTATGACATAAATCCAAACAAACTAGAAAATGCCCTGTTAAGGTGGAAAAGTGACATATGTCTTCCAGTCCCTTGGCAAAATAACAAAGAATAAAAAAAAGAAAAAAGAAAAAGGTAGTGGGGAGAAATGATGGCAGTACTTTCCAGTTGGGGCAACCTGGAGATGGACACATCTGTTACTTTTCTGCCTCGAACTATTGGCCACCTCATGCTTTTATCTCAATAGCATTTAAATGAAGTATTTGTCGGCAACTGCTTCTGGTAATGTGACGTATGTGATTCACTGAGGCCAATAGCTGGCTTTCTGGAAACCGAGCAGCGCCCTGGGAATATCATAAGAAGTCTGTCTGCTAACAGCATTTTTTTTATTTCCCTCTAGGCATTTCTAGAGGTTCGAGATATAATTTATCTGTCATGTAGTATTAACAATATTCCTTTCACAGACTTAAAGATTAGAGAGGCCCCTGAGCCACCAAATGCTGAACGCCCTTCATGTTTCCATGGCTCATTCTGTAATCCAGTTTTTCCTGGAAAACAATTATCATAATATCAGAGGTTTACATGGGCTTTACAACAATACCCCACACTCCTTATGACCATCTCTAATTGCCAATTAGTCTAGCTTGTCACTCTGCTGTGTGTTCAGGGTAGAGACTTGGGAACTGGGGAGGAGCTGGTCCGCTTTGACAACTGTGATTATGGGTCTAAGCTCCCTGCTTGATGCAAACTAACTCCAAAATCAGACTGGGGCTGTGAGGGACAGATTACTGAGTCATGATCTCATGTATCTTCCTGGAGAAAAACATGGACTGGGACTTGGCTTTGAACAGCTGCCAGACTCCTCTAAAGGCTGAACACAGCTTTCTTAAGAACAGAGGTCTAGCTTGTGCAAGTGAACTGATGTCGTTAGCAAGAGCCACAACTTTCCCCTTGTACCTGCTACCTGCAGAGACAGCACCAGGAAAGTTGGGGTTGCTTCAAGGTCCCGGCTGTGACTCTGCTCTATGACTGTCAAGCATGACAGACATGCTAGTTTTCCACCTCTATCCATGCAGGAAAAAATGAAAAGGAGCAGAGAAAGAAATGTAGAGAGTGAGCAGGTAGAATGGTATGGTTCAAAGACACATACACTCCCACTGTTTGGTAGGCAATAGTTCGCACTGCCAGAATCCCAGTTTTAGCAAGGCTTCCTACCATAGCCATCCTACTCTCCTTCTTACTCCCCCAGACCACAGACATCCTGGTACTGTAGTCAACTGACTGTACTCTGTGTTGAGCTTCATGTCCCAGACTGTGGTGATGGCTAGATCAAGGACACATGTTCCACAGCAACCTGCCTGGGTTGGGATATCATATCTTACTGCAGAACTTTAGATTCCCCCTTCTGTGACAAGCTATGAGTATAAGATTTACTTTAAAGGGCCTAGCACATAGAGTGCATAGGATGGGCTCAGTGGAGGCTCATATCATCATCATTCTTGATCTCCAATTCTCTCTCAGGGAAGCTGGGGGCTTCGTTTTGCTCACTAGAACACAGCATAGGCTTGGCTGAAGAGTCATTGACAGAGAAAGCCTTTTAAAAGAAAGAAAGAAAGAAAGAAAGAAAGAAAGAAAGAAAGAAAGAAAGAAAAGAAAGAAAGAAAATGTTGTTGAGATATCACTGACATGAGATCTGTACATTAAGAATACAATATAAGCCCTAATAAATATCTATATCTATAGGATCATTATTACCTCATAGGAGATAATTTTCCCAAATCCTCACCCCCTCAGGTAATTGCTGCCATAATTACAGACTTTCTGTCAACATGAATTTGGTTGTACTCTCTAGAATTTTCTACAAATGGGCTTATGCAGTGTGGCTTCTTTCACTCATCATTTTTAGATTTATTCCTTTTTTTAAATAGCAGTATTTTCCTGAGTTGTACCCAACATAAACATTTGAGTTGTTTGTCTCTAAGAAAATGGGTTCTCAGAACCTTTCCTTACAGTCCTTGCATGGATGTATTTCTCCTTGTCACCTAGGAAATGAACACAGCAATGGAATGGTTGGGTGTCATGTGAAGGTACAGTCAAACTTTTATCCGGGTGTGATGCCGTAACCATGTGTGTGCACATATGTGGGCGCATGTGGAGGAGGCCAGCAGCTGAAGAGGGAATCTCTTCCTCAATCCATCTTCCAGCTTACTTGTGGGGACAGGGTCTCTCACTGAATCAGGAATTCCCCATTTCCCTTACAGCTAGACTGGCTTACCAGAAAGCCCTTATGAGGGATCTTCCTGTATCCCTCCCTGCTTCTGCCCCCCCACAGCATGATAAACAAACAAACAAACAAATAAATAAATGGGCGCTGTGGATCTGAATTTAGGTCCTTCTGCTTAAGCAGTAATTCCACCAAGCAATCTCAGTGGGTTTAACTTTTTTAGCCACCAGCAAGAATGCTTTCCAAAATTGTTGTAGCATCTTACATTGCCACCAGCAGCGAACAAAGATTGTAGGTCCCCCACTTTTACTTGATACAGCCAATCCATTTTTCATTAACTGGTAGGAAGTAGCCTCTCCCTGCAGCTTTGCTTGCATTTTACTGGTGACTACGGCAACAAGCATTTTCTTCCTGTCCTTATTTGCCACATATGTGTCTTCTTTGGTAACCTGCTTATTCATATTGCTACCAAAGCCAGGCCAGGAAGCACATCCCACATAAAGACCAATAACTGAAGAAAAGTATTGCGGGGGAGACGCTTTCCAGTGGTCAAAGAATGATAATTTCTGAGCACAGCTCTCTCTCTCTGAAAAGTAACCTAGGCAACTGTTAGCATCATAATTCACACATCAGAGGAGTTATCTTCAGCAATGGCAGAGAAGACTAATGATGTATTATCCAGCTGCATGACCTCCAGAATTTGCGGTCTCGAAGTCAATGAAGAACAAATGAAGCTGGATGGCTTATCTAAGTTTTCCTTGGTAACAGTATCAATGGCCTGCTTTTTAATTGGATTGTTTTCTTGGTGTTGAGTTTCTGAGAGTTCTTCGTGTAGTTGGTTTCAGTTTATCATACATGTTTTGTAAACATTTCCTTCTAAGCTGTGCTGTGCCATTTCATACTGATATGAAAACTCAAAATCAGTGATTTTGATCAATTCAGCTTATGAGTCTGCTGAGCAATGACGCCTGCCTTTAGAGAGATAGCTAAGAACTCTTGGACCAACACGAAAATCATGAATATTTCTTCCTCTTTTGATTTGTTGCCAGTTTTCTACCTTTGCTTTTCATGTAGGCCTACATTTCATATTGAAGTGTTTCTCCTGGTACCCTAGTATGTCTTCAAGCTCACCGATCTTGGCTTCCTGTTGTCTTTGTAATGTTAAGTGCTGATGGTGTAATGTGAGAGTAGAATTGGAATCATTTTAAGAAGGCAAGGTGCTGTGGTTTGAGTGTGCCACCTGTGGGCTCATTGGTTGGCAGTTTGGTGTCCTGGTCCTGACAAGCAATACAGGGAGGGACCTGTGCCAAGAAGAGCCCAACGGAAGGTCATTACCGGCTCTCCCCCAAGGCTCCTTGTCTCCCTGCCCTGTCATGTGATCTCTCCCTCCCTCTTAAGTCCCTTCACTGTGAGATGGGGAATAAAGCCAATGTCTTAACCTTTAGGACTATGAACCAAAGAAAGCCAATGTGCTGCTATTTGTATTCTTAGCCTCTAAGACTATGAACTAAATAAACTTCTTTTTAAATACAATACCCAGCCCAACATATATCATTATGGTAACGGAAAACAGACAATAACTAACACAACAGGAATAAAAAAATGTTTCTAGTATACTTGTGTTTAAGATATTATCAGACAATGTGGAGTTTTGCAGAGTGAGCCAATGTAAGAGAAAATTAATGGAAAATTCTAGATTAAGGCTTGGTCAAAAGAACTATCTCACAAATCAGAATTGGAACAGATAGGGAAGAAAGGACATTTTAGGAAAAGGGCTGATAAATAGAAGAGAAGATGCTAAGAGATTACTAGATGTCTTTGGTTTAAAGGGTTTATAGACATGCAGTTAGAAACTTTTGATTCTACAAAAGATAAGTTTAAAGAAATACATAAACATAAGCAAATGAAAAATCATGTAATTATTAATGCCGGGAAAAAAGGGAAGCTATGTGAGACAGAAAATCTAATAATATTGTGCTATACACTTTACAAATATAAAACACTTACCTATTCATAATAATGGAAAAGCTGTCAGATAATTCACCAAGAATGTGCCACAATTCATTGCAGAGAATGAGTTCCCAAGAGGGCATTGTAGACAAGCTAATTCCTCAACTACCATTGGAGAAGAGTAAGGGATATGAGCACAGTTAAATTAAAAAAGCAACACAGGAATAACTCTCTGAAATATAGGGTTGGGTATAGCTCAGTGGCACAGTATTTGCCTAGTGCTGGCAAGGCCCTGCTTTTGGTCCCCAGTGACAAATGGCAACAACCAGTCATTCTTAACAAGGAGAAAATCAAGAAGTAGTCCTTTCAAGGGTATCCGAGGGGACAGGGAAGGGGACTGAACCCAAGGGTTCCTGATGGGATGGAGACATAAGGAAATGGAAAATATTTTTGATTTATTATATATGTAGTTCATCACGATGGTTTTAAATCTTTGATATTTTCTAAAGGGTTAAGCTGCTTTTCTTAGTGAGTTTCTCAGAGCTAGACACCCCAGGCTAAAGAAAATCTGCAGGAAGATATGGCCACCCAAAGAGAGGGCAGGCAAACAGCTAGGCTCTCTGTTTGGGTGGTAGGAGCATCCTCATTCCATCCCCTGTCTTATGGCTTTGACTGTCTTCCCCATCTGCGCAATCTTCCCTTCCATATCCCCCGCCCCCAGTCCCTCAGAGGCCGCTCCCTCTATCTAATGTTGAAACAGATTCCAACTTTCAAAGAGAACGGTAGGCCTTTGACAGGATCAAACAGGAAAAGGAGTAGAAGTCAGGGGACCCGACAATGCAGCCACAGCCTAAACTAAGTGCTGTGACCAGCAACAGGCCTGGCTGCTGCAGATGGGGCCCCATTCTCCCAGGGTTGCTGAGCCTGATCAGCAGTGACTGCATGAGTGAAGTCGCCTTGGTCTTCTCTGGCCATTCTGCTGAGGGGGAAGGGAGGGGGACAGCATTGGTAAAAAACAGCCCAGCTCAGACAATGCAGCAGCTGCCTTGCCTAAGAATAGAATACCGGGTTTGATTTGAATTAGCCGTTTGAAACAAGAGTGAAACAGCTCCAAGAGCAGCGCCATCTGTTTTCCTTTAAGGCTTGGTCATAAATAACAAGATGAAAATACATTTCCTGCTCTGGATTTGTGACCCGAGCTGCCTCCTACCCTGTTGTCACTGACCACGTCTGCTTTAAGTGCATGTGACATTAATGGGGCAGCTGTTGGCCGTGAGGCGGATGGACATTGTGGTTGTACGGGATCAGGTTGTTGGTTTTCTTCCGTTTGACGTCTCTGCTCGTAGCAGCTCCGTTATTTCACCCTCATTTGTTAAGCGGGGAGATATAAATGAAGCGTTCTTGCATACCATAGTTTGCTAACAGCAACGCACACATCAAATCCCTCACCAGCAGAGTGATCAAAAGGCACAGCTGACGGGTGACCCTCTGCAGGAGGAGGCTGCTGCCCAAGCTGAGCTCAAAGCACTGAGGAACCAGGAGCACATGCAGCCATGCACTGCTCAGCACACACAGAACTGTTAAACCTGGGGAAGGGAGAGAGGGAGAGCATGAAAGCGGGAAGGAGAAGACAAGCAGGGCTTGAGAGATTGCTCAGTCCATAAAGTGCCTGCCACACAAGCAGAAGGGTCTGAGTTCAGATCTCCAACACCGACGTAAAATAGCTGGGCTCACACCCATAATCCCAGTTCTGGACAGTTTGGGACAGGAGAATCATTAGTGCTATTTGGTCAGTCCCAGTAGCCAAATCAGTGATCTCCACCTCAAGAGAGAGACAATATTTTAAAAAAAATTAGATAAATAAATAAATAAATGGAAATGTTACTGAATCACCTGACATTCAACCCTGGCTGCCTCATGCATGTGCACCCATGTACAGGTGAACTCCATATACTTGTGAACACACAACAACAACAACAACAACAACTCACACACACACACACACACACACACACACACACAGCCATCATTCTCCCCAGGGAGATCACAAGACCACATGACTCTCCCACATCTTTCCTAACTCGGCATTCCAGCAACTGTCAGCTGTGATTAACCGGCTCCATCCTCAGTGATCTTTTTCATTCTCATTTATGTCGCGACATTTTGCTTCTTTGGTAACTCAGATGGAAAAGACCATGCAAGCCGGCGGGCTGTGTAACCGGCCAGCTAGGTCAGCTGCCAGTCCGTCTCAGGAAGCACTGCAGATAACAGACGGGCAGACACACACTGTGACAGACATAAAAGAAGCTGTACCAAGAGGCAGGCATCCCCACATGCCAGCATACTCTCTGGGTTTGGGCTTTAGTTCTGGGGAAGGAAGCTAGGGCCATGTCCATGCTAGGCAAGTTCTGGCCCTCAGCTTCATGCCTAGCCTACTATCCTATTCTGTATGGAATGGCTTTGAAGCAAAAGACAGATGCAACAAAGGAAATGTTATAAGGCATATCTGCTAGTTAATGAAGGTGTTGCCTTGGAGACCTGGTACAGATGCTGGGTTCTTGGAAGAAAGCTAGACACACGGCAGTGATGGAACTGGAAAGCAGTACAGACCGCACTGTCATCGATAAGAAGCTCATGCAGACCTTGGAATGGCTTGGTTGGGAAATGTGTTGAGAAGCTGCCTGCTCATTCAGTGTTTAGACTGACATGGATTTTCCTATCCACACTTTTAGCCCAGCCAGACTTGGAGACATATTATCAGATTAATGTTCTCCCCCGACTTTTTAAAAAATGCCATTTAAATACAAAACAACAACAGCAAAACACCAACATCACTTGTTCTGCTATGTACATGGACTAGCTGTTTTCTCTATGATTCGCAATCTCCCTCTTCAACTGACGCCTAATGGTGCACACTGCTCCTCTCAATCTTCTCACAGTGCCCAGTTCTCTCCCATCTCTAGGCACTGAGGTCAAACTGCTTGACTGCATAGCAAGACCTCACTCCCTCTCCTTGAGTGAGCCCAGTCCCAGTCAGGGAACATGCAGAAATAGGAAGTACAAGTGTGCTCAGCAAAGGGTGCATGCTGAGTCATCCTTGGGGACAGTTAGTAGGTGTCATTAAAAGGTCTTGAGACTTCACAAAGTGACAGGGTTTGTTGCTCCTTTCCAGCCAGTGATGCCTACAGTGAGTTGGCCTGATGTGGGATTCCCCTCTGTACCTTGTGAATACCATTGGTTAATGAAGAACTGTCTTGGCCAGTGATAGGGGGAAAGAGTACAGCTAGGTGGGGAAAACTGAACTGAATGCTGGGAGAAAGGAGGTGGGGTCAGAGAGAAGCCATGTAGCCCCACTGGAACCAGATGGAATTTTACCCATTAAGCCACTGCCACATGGTGATACACAGATTAAGAGAAATGGGCTAAATTAATATGTAAGAGTTAGTCAATAAGAAACTAGAGCTAATGAGCCAAACAGTGATTTAATTAATACAGTTTCTGTGTGATTATTCCTGGTTCGAGTGGCCGGAACCAACAAGCCGACTTCCTCCAACATTGGCCCTGGGTCCCTGACATGCCTGCTCCTGACAGACATCTAACCTTTGCTGGAAACCATGCAAAACCACTAATTGAAATCTTATTGTTTACAGAAAATCACTTCTAAACCTGCCATGCCTTGCTCTCATCACTCTGAACCAGACACGTGATTATTGTTTGTACCTCTATTTTGATATTCCTCATGGCTGGCATTTTCCTGCATGTATTTCAAAACAATATTCACAGTAATTATAACCCATGTTGTTCCATTTCTAGGAATTATACCAGGTGTTTTGCAGGCTCAGCAACAGCCCCCATTTTACCAAAGAGAGTGGAAACTAAGAAATAGCAAGGTCTAGGTTACCCATCTGTTAAGTGGGGGAGCTGTGGTTCAGTTCTGAGTCTGCATAGAATCCCTATGCCAGGAACTCTTCTATGATGCTACACATTGTATATATCAGTCATTACTGAGAATCAGGGGCTCTGTGGCACTTCTCCACATCAGACATGTGACTGGCCTCTACATATATTTGTTAATTAGGTGTCTACTGAAACTACTCTACAAGTATCAACAAAACAAACCAGATATAGATTCAGGAGGCTTGTAAAATCAGTATATAATACTGCCCCTCTCCTCACTTTAAAAAAGTCTTTAAATTTTTTATTAAAGGAAAATCTGTACCTTCTAATTCTAGAAAAGTTTCTAAGTCCTTACTCAAACATGTTCGAACCCATGGCCACTTATTGGCATAATTAATAAAGGGCAGACATCTTGAATGGAAACAACTCAAGGGTTCCCATAAATGAGACAAGTCATGTCAATCGCGTCTTCAATTGTCTGGTATGTGGAACACACCCTGTTGTTGTTAGGCACCTTTCATCTTATCAATGGCTAAATGAAGCCTTATGCTGATCATTTCAAAGACTTTTGTTGTTGTTTGATTTTGCCTTGAGACAGGGTCTCCTGGAGGCCAGCCTAACCTCATGCTCCTGATGACCTCTGCATCAGTTCCTTTCCTGTTATGGTGAAAAAAGATAAAAACAAACAAACAAAATGATCAAAGCAACTTACAGAAGGAAGACTTCCTTTGGGCTTGTGGTTTCAGAAAGGGTCCAGTGTGGCTGCAATCACCGGGCATGGAGGCAAGAGCAGGAAGTAAAGAGATCATTTCTCAACTCTGAGCTTGAAGCAGAGTGCAGGACTCTCAAAATCTGCTCCAGTACCATCCTTCCTGCAACCGGGCATTTCCTCCAGAACTTTCCCAAACAGCACAACCGAGAATCAATGGTCCAAATGCCTGAGCCAATGGAACACATTTCTCACCCAAACCACCACAACCTTGAACTTCTTATCCTCCTGCTCCACCTCCAGGTGCTGTAAATATACTCCTGGGCCACCACACTCTGTTTTATGTAGTGCTTGAACCCAGGATTTCATGCAGACTAGGCAAGCACTCTACGAACTGAGGTACATCCTATGGTGGTTTGAAAGAAAATGGTCTGCAGAAGGGAGTGCTACTATTAGAAGGTGTGGCCTTGTTGGAGGAAGTACGTCACTATGGGGGTGGACCTTGAGTTTTCCTATGCTCAATCTACTTCCAGTGTCACAGTCTACTTCCTGTTGCCTGCATAGCAACATGTAGCAGCTTTTTCCTCGAGCACAATGTCTGTCTGAACTCTGCCATGTCCCACCAAGATGATAATGAACTGTAAACCACCCCTATTAAACGGTTTCGTTTATAAGAGTTGCCATGGTCATGGTGTCTCTTCACAGCGACAGAAATCCTACCCTCAATGTCTATTTTTACATAAAAAAATATTCTGCGAATTCTCTCAATCCTTTATAGATAGCTTCTCATTCAGGTGTTCTCACAACCCTTAATTAATAGTTTTCTCCTCATCATGTATATCAGGGAACTGAAAGCCAAAATGGTGCAACCATTTCTCAGAGTCAATTCCTCACCCACCTCTCATTCATTTGCATCATCTTTACATGTATTAAGTTGTCAGCTACAATAACGTTGCTATATACCTCTGTTCTCTACATTCCCCTGCCTGTTACTACCCTATGCCCTACCCACCTACACTCTGTGCTGAGCTCTCCCACCATGGATTTGACCCAGGCTCCCTCTACTCTTTGACACCCACGTCTTCCCTCTGTATTGCACTTAACACACACCAACCCAAGCGTTCCAGCTGCATCCTGCAACCAAGAGAGAAACTGTATTTTGCTGTTGATTTTTTTTTCTTCTGTGGCACCATCCTTGACAGGGCAGGTGTTAATGAGTTGGCACATTCACTGGTTATTATAAACTTATTACATTTGAGTTTTTGATTGGGTTAAAGATGTCACAGAATTGAGAAGAAACATTCTTCCTGATCATTGCTGGGGACATCAATATAATCGGTACATATTATGACAGTAATAGTTATTCTTTACCACATGATCACGACTCTTTCTCTGCTGAAGATTTTCTGCCTATTTCACTGGCACAGTAAGGACCATCTGATCTTCACAATCACTTTTTGCCTGGATTGGTCCCATCTTAACACCTAAACCAGGTCTTCAATTATTGGTTAAAGAAAATGAGCACAGTTACATGCAATGGCTACTTTTGAAGATAAAAGGAAAGTGAGGGTTAAGGATTTCAAAGTTAATTTACCAAAATCCAACTCCATCCTTGCCCTACGCAGCCTGAAAGGAGGCACTAATTACAAAAGGATTAACGTTGTTCTCCATGGTAACAATGGAGTCCTCTGTCAGTGAAAGGTGATGGCAATATTTGCATTTATCCAGGAGCATGGGATCCACAGATTATGAGCAAAGTCTTGACATTCTTCTCAAATAAAGTGAAGTTCTCTCAGTAAAGACAAGGGCTGTCTTTCATAGTCTAAAGAGAACTGAACCATTTGGAAACCAGCAAGTCCTTACTCAATGCTCTGCCCGAGTAAAGGCGCTGCGAATGTGTTGACTGGCGGGATTTATTCTGCTGGCAAGGAGACTGGCTTCCCTGCATGGACAAATGATTCCAATAACGCTGTCCAAGAAAGCAAAAGAAATTTTCTTATTATTCTGCACTATACAGTCAGCCTTCCCCCTCGCTGCTGCCCACTCAGATGACTGTCAAGTTTCAGCGTGAATGTAATGGCTTAGTGAGAGAGTCATAAATAAACACGATTTCTGTCCCTGAATGATTCAACATGTTGAGCCCATGTTGAACTAGAGAATACCATTAGCATGGTCAATTTTAGTTATAAACAGAGTTAATGTTTTTTCTTCCTTAACTAAATTCTGACACCAGCTTAACTGACTGTGCCTTGAAATAGGGTCCAGCACTTTTTGTGGAATGCTATGACTCTTTATAAAACATAGTAAACACCGAGATGCTAGGGCCAGCAAAAAGAAGAAAAGGATTTCTGATTAGCACTACACCCTTGGTGGAATTTTTCTCTCCCTTTCAAGTTTGTTCCCGTATCCCGTCTAGGTCAAGGTTGCAGGGGCATAAGGAGCCTTTTACATGCTGATAACCTTGAAAGATGAATGGAAGACCATCTAAGCCCTCTCTTTAAAGGTTCATTTTTTTTCTCTCCAGAAAAGAACATTTGATTGAAAATAAAAGAGAGTTGTCAAAAGTGCTAAATTCCACCACATTTCCAGGTAGAATGGTGACCTTAGCCTCACACACGTTTCCTGGGGTGTGAGGTCCGAGGTGACAGGAGGGTATTACAGCACCATTTTGTAGTTTTGACAGAGCAGGAATAGTGCTAACTGACTCCTATTATTGTCAACTTCCTGGTCACATCCATGATACTTGCTATTTACTGCAAGGCAGAAAAGGTCTGCCAGATGTAATTAAGGTCACTAATCAGTTGACCCTGAATTAATCAAAAGCACGACGATGTGCAAGGTCCCAGTTAATCACATGCCACCTTTCAAGGCAGGGAGCTTGCACAGTTGCTGGCAGGAGAGAAACTAAGTGATCGGCAAGCTGATCACAGTCCTCTGCCGCTGATACAGGGGTGCACAACATGATCGCGTCTATGTGGAGGAAGAGGGCTCCTTGGACAACAAAGAGCAAAGCAAAGAAATCTTACTTGACATTTCAGGGACCTGAGTTCTACCCATAAGCTGAACGAAGGAAACAAATGTTTCCGAGAACCTTCAGGTACAGCGAGCTGGCCCCTTCCGGTTGGTGGTGTAAGCAGAGAAACCAGTGGCAAGGACCCAGATGTTTGGATTGGAGGAGCCTTAAGATAATGACAGAGGCGTCTTCCTCCTCTTAACAGCTGTAGAGACACAGCACAGAATAGTAAAAAGTGAACGCACTTTGAGAGAACTGAAAACTGTCTCTAGAGGTTTTTAAAGTTCTACCCAAAGCTCTTTTCCAGAGCTGAGGACGCAGCTCAGTGGACAGAGCCCTTGCCGAGGATGCGCGGACCCTGGATTTCATCCCTAACTCTGCATACAGAGTGAGGTGGTGTGGTGCCCACTGGTAAACCCAGCTCTGCAGAAACGGATGCAGGACGGTCGCTACAGGGGAGTGCAGGACCAGCCTGAGCTACGTAAGCCCCTGTCTTGAAGCAGATTACACTCATTGATTTCTAGATCTTTCACTTTCTACTGCTTTGTTCACCAATCTTCTAGAATTCTCCTCTTCGATTCCAAGTCCTTTGAAACCAACTAAAACCTCATAGAATGAAAAGGCCTTCCACAGCCTGTAATCTTTGTCTCCAAAACCAAGTACTTCTCACGTGCATAATTCATTAACAATTAATCTTGTGCCACTTTGCAGAACCTTTCCCTACAAGGTCTAAATCCTTATTTTATTGCTGCTATTTCCTCTTGATTAGCAGGACTCAGGAAAGAAAGGGCTAAATTTAGATCCCACTCTACCCAGTCCAAGCCTTGTACATCATAGGCACCCATCAAATATTTCGTTCATTTGTTTTGTTCTGAAGTATTACTCTTCAATGTTAATGATACGAAATAACACCGAAAGTCCAGGCCTCATTAGCCCAGCAGTGGGAATCTCAACGGTGACCCGACCCACATTCCACTTGGCCTTTAACTACCATGAACCCTGAGCACACTTAAACTGTCAAAATTAAAAACGTAACTGCAAAAACAAGATAATCGCAGAAAATAATTTTTCCCAATTGATTTGTATGACTTTCAATGACATTGTTAGCACCAACTTCTTCCCCAAACTGCCAACTTCTGCAGCAAGAGACACTCTTGCGTGTATAATTCACAATGAATATACTACTCACATGAGCGTGCAGAGGAGCAGAAGATATCAGGCGGTTTGAACCAAGTATTTTTAACAATTAAAAATGATCAACAAATCAGGCAGGAAGAAGTAAAGGCCCAGAGTTACCTGTGGGGTGGCAGGCCATGCAGATTTGACATAATCCCTTGAAATACAAGCAGGATTTACAATCCCAGTTAAGATATCCACTAAACTCAATGGATCTGTTTTAAACTCTTAAGGAAAATCAGCAAGAATACAATTTGAAAAAAAAAATAATGAAAGTCTACTTGGCCACAGATCAGTGCCTGCCTTCTGATGCTACCACTCCACCTCAGAGCAACATACTACGACAAACTATCCCCTCACTGTCAGAAAACTGAACATGAAACTTACCTCTAGAGCTATGATTTCCTTCTTTCTCAAATGAAAACATAAGATGAAAATGAATTTTACATGAATGTCATGTGGGCTTGTGAGTATATGTGTTTAAGTGTAAGTTTATGAGTATGTGTGAATGCAAGTGTAAGAGACTGTGTGTATGAGTGTGTGTGTATGTGTGTGTGTGTGTGTGGGTGGGTGGGTGTGTCCTGAGGGTTGGATGAGACTCTGCCTGCTAGTTTGTTTATTCTTCTGCATTAGGCAGGCCTATACTTAATCCTTCCTTGATGGGGAAATTGCTGTCATTTTTAGACTTTCAGAGTAGATTTCTTGGGCTCACCTGGACTCACTAAAGCAGTTAATAACTTCACTTATCATCTAGCCCAAATCCTTCACTCCATATTTAAAAGTCACTTCTGCTTCTTTGACATTCACTGGATGGGGAAAGGTATTGCTGTCTTCCATGTAAGAACTGCTCATATGCTAATACTCACAGACTCAGCTCTGTCTCCTGATAGAACATTCCAGGGCTATCATGGTTCCTTGGTTAAATTTTCGGCAACTTCTGGTCTCCTTTATCTATGAACTTCAAGAATGAGTTGCCAGCCAGACACACGTTTAATCTCCCAACCCCAAAGTTAGTGTTAATTCTTAAATTTTACACTTCGGGTGACTGTTCAGGGTCATAGCTCAAGAATATTTAATGAAATAAGTAATGCTAGGTTCTCCCTACTCTTACAAATAATTTCACAAATATTATTATGTTGAAATGAGTATCCATTTTAAATCTAAGATATGGAATTAATGAAAGGAGATCTATATAAAATGACTGAACATAAGTACATCACGATGTTACAGCAAACGTCTCCATATCAGTAGGACTAGGGATGATATGATCTGGCATTTTTACTCTTCTATATTTTCAGGGAGGATCTGTCACATGTTGCATGGGAAGAAAGATGAGTAACGCTGTCACAGTTTGCTGACAACTGCCCTAGTTTTAACATTAAAAGGCATTCATCCCAAGGAAACCTCCAGACCCAAAGGAAGATGAAGCGAAGTGCTAGTCTAAAAACGCTTAATCAATAAAAATCGGGAGTCAAATATTGGAATAAGAACCTGGAAGATCATAGAACTGGGAGAAGCTACCAGTTGCTTCCTTCCTCTGTCCAAAAGGCCTGAGGTTGAGATCCTGTCTCTGCCTACCTTATTTATCACTTTCAGTCTCTCTATCTATCTCCAAAGACTATGGTTAAAAAAAAACTCCACACTCTCACTCCAAGCAAGCTTTATTTGTCAGAACACAATCAAAATATCACACAATAGGAAGATGATAGGCCACTCTGGAAAGAGAACTAGAGCAGTGTGATAGCTAATCTCGGCTGTCAACATGCCTACATTTGGAATCAGCTGAAGGCCAGGTCAAGGTTTTCTTGACTGGATCATTTGAGGTGGGAAGACTCCCCCTAAATCTGCCCACACCTCCTGGTGAAACTCACATAAAAAGCCATGGAAGAAAGAAGCTTTTGCTTTTTGCCTACCTGCCCTCACTCTTGCTGGTAAATTCATCTATCCTGAGGCATTTCTTCAATGGTGTTAGAACCTATTTCTTTGGGATTCCAATGTAGACTAAAGACTGGCAGCTCTCTAGGACTTCTCAGGGACTCTAGCACCAGACTGGGGATGATGAGACATCAGGTCTTATGGACTGAACAAGTAGCAGATCTTCAGCCTTTCCACTGGGAGACAGCCATTGTTGGACTACTAAGACCCTAACCTATAAACCACTCTTATATATCCATGTATAATGACTCTCATAAATCTGTGTGTGTGTATGTGTGTGTGTTCATTCTATCAGTTCTCTTTCAAGAACCCTAACTATACAAGTACATATCCAAGATGCTTCCCTTGGCCATTGAAAGTGAAAGTAGAACCCAAGTCACTCTTTTTCAAAGCTAGAAAACACAAATGCCCTCCTCAGGGACTGTCAAGGATTCTCTGGTCCCAAGAATCGACAGCCTATGGAATGGACTTGGTTAAGAAGATCACTTCAGTACAACTCGCTTGGAATCCCCAGAATATGAACAAGACAAATGGGCTGTGAGTTCCCTGGAATCTAACACTGGAGCTCTTACACACAGGTCTGGTGACCTTGAAATTCACTTTTTTCAGTTGTAATTATTAATTTTTAATTCAAAAAGAGTACATGTGCACTCATTAGAACAAAGAAACAAATTAAAATCATTTGTGACCCCAGTATGAAGAGATAAGCAGCTTTAGTATATCATATCCTCCCAGAACTGATTATAGAAACACATATGAAATCCATGTGTGTTATAACCAAGTTTATATATTACACACTATTTTATAGTCTGATTTTCCCTTAAAGTATGTCATAAACTATTTAATTTAAAAAAAAAACAAGTGCAAGGATGAGGAGATAACTCAGTCAGGAAAGTGCTTACTGTGTAAACATGAGTTTGAACCCCTGAACCCACATAAAAAAGATCCAGGCATGGTGTATAAGCTTGTACTTGATGTAGGAGGGTCATCTGTCTATGTGTTACTTTCATTGGTTAAT
>LOEQ01005146.1:71748-85963 GCA_001685075.1 Bramus lutescens
CCTGGTTGCCCCACCTATACTTCCTGCCTGGCTACTGGCCAATCAGTGTTTATTAAAATATAAGTGACAGGGTACAGACCATTGTCCTACAGCACTGGCTAACAGAGATGAGAATTGTCTGGCTAACACAGACAAGAATTATGGGTTAATATAACTTGTAAGAGTTAATAAGAAGCCTGCACTAATAGGCCAATCAATTTATACTTAATGTAGGCCTCTGTGTGTTTATGTGGGACCTGGTGGGACAGAAACCTCAGTCAACACTTCACTGTAGGAGTTTTTAGAGGGTTAAGAGCATGCATGGATACTATATTCTCCAAGACAAAAACGCACTGTGTACCATCTTTCAGACTTCTGCCACTACAGAATTTCCTCTGCAAGAAGCATCTGCTGAAAACTCAGAGATCACGAGCCTCCTGTGAACACAACACAGGGGAACACTGACCCCACAAAACACCAGGCAGGTGCCCTACAGAACTCCAATCTCACTTACTTAAGGTAACACAACAAAGCAGCTGATTTAGTTTGTTTGCCACTAAATGAGTCTAATACCAAAGAACTGAGAATAGTAAAGGCCAGAAGTGCATCAGGGCAATGTTGTCATCCATCCTGGGGATAAGCACTTTTTGCAGTGTTTTTATAAAACCTGAAATCCCAAATGAGGATGGGCCAGAGCTGCTGGCTGCTGACCAACTCTGTCCGTTATGCAGCAAGCAGGGCAGGATCTCTTCAAAGCAGCATGAGTAACTTGGAAAAAAAAAACTCCTGGGAAAATAGAGATGCAGTATTATGAGAACTCAGAGCCACAGAGCTGTGGGAAGCAGATGCCAGGCAGTGGTGGCCAGCAGTGTGCTCAACACATCCTGCAGCTCCAGCTAGGCAAAGATCTGGGTACCCCAAGCATTGTGTTATCTCAAGGGTTCTAAGAAGCAACCATTCCCCAGTGTCTTCAAAGGCACAAATACGCACATAGTCACAACCACCAACGACAATCACTAAAAAGGGAGACACAAACAGGCTGTAGATGCATAGGCATGAGGAGACCTTCACCAACTCTAGCCACTTCTGTTTCCTTTTTGTTTTCTTTTGTAGACAGAAGAATAACAGATGAGAAAAATGTATATCTAAGTTCAAAGAGGTCATTAAACAAGCAACAAATACAGTCTCAGTGATGAAAAGCATCAAACCATAGTTCAAAGGGCAATGGCTGCTTTCTTGGTGGTATATAAAATAGCAGGGCATTTAGAATCAATTCAGACTTAAAACTGATGAAATGGATAACCAGCTTTTTATAAATGCATTGTAACTAATTCTCTTTTTCTACCTAAAATATCTTATAGCTCTTTCTCACATGGTGAAAACCCCTTCAAATATTCAACTCACTGTCATTACAGCAAAATCATGAGAACTGGCCCATGGGTCTGTTAGTTTTGAAGGTGTCAAATATGTCCGCATTGCTGGAAGTTGCCAGCATGCCATCTCCCAAGCAACAGCTCTTTAACAGGCTCCTTGTTGCATGCCTTCCTGGAGAGCAAGGCTGCGTGCTCCTCCAATTCTCCAGAGACAGTCTAGCCTCTTCCAAGATTTTGTTTTCCTCTGCAATTTCCTTTATATAGTTGAAGCCAGTGCTGAGGTCATTTTGCCTGAGCTGATCTCAATTACACCCCTCTGACTAAAGCAGGGGTAGGGGTGACATAGCATGGTCACCCTGTTTCATTTTCCCTCTGCAAAACAAAAGAATCAGAGAAGATATTACCTGGGTCTCCAGAGCACAAATACACTACATATTAAAACCACTTGCAAAAGTGACCACATTTGTAGATAGTTTTGGGTACAAAATGGGTTTATGGCATCAAAAGTAACCATTTGCTCTAATGAGGTTATATAGTAATGCACAACTTGCAAATTATCAAATGGTGAAATTTCACACATTTATCAGAAAGTCACATCACATATGCCAGCACCTCCCTGAAAGGCTTGCCCTCAGCTTTCCAGAACTGTAATCTTCTTCAGCCAAAAAAACCTAAATTCCTAATGATGGGCAGGTACAAAGAATTTATGCTATCTAACGCCTTGAGGCTGCAAGGCTGTCAAGGTCAAGCTCACATTCTCTCTGCTTGCTGCTGTGCCCTCGCACAGAATGTGGGCACAGAACATGACAGGTGCTGAACACTCACTTGTAGAATAAATGAGCTGATCATTGGCATTGATAAATGAAAACTCAGAGTCAGAAATTGGGGTTCAACCTGGAGATCTGAAAAGCAAAACAGCCGGCTACTGGCTCTTACCTCGACCTCAGTCTGAAATGGTGATCCTGCCTCCTGGAATCTTAGAATGAGGCTGTGTGAGAGCTGTCTCCTCCTCTTATAGTCCTCTCTAGGACTGGGATTAAAGGCGTGCACCCCCCGATTTCTATGGCGACTAGTGTGGCTTCTGGAATTAAAGGTGCATGTCATTGTGGCTACTGGGATTAAAGGTGCCTGTCCTTGTGGCTGCTGGGATTAAAGGTGCCTGTCCTTGTGGCTGCTGGGATTAAAGGTGCCTGTCATTGTGGCTGCTAGGATTAAAGGTGCCTGTCATTGTGGCTGCTGGGATTAAAGGTGCTTGTCATCACGTGGGACGACCCTAATTTCCACAGACAGTAACACCGACGACCCTAATTTTCACAGTGTTATCATAATCTGGTCTGTAGAGATGACCAGTGGGGCTGTTTTACTCTCAGATCTTCAGACAGTCTTTATTAAAATGCAATTGAAGTGTCACTACAGTTAAACAGATAATGAGGCCAAAATGGAATTTTCATTACATGTATACATTTACATCGCCAAAATTAAATACTGATTATTTGACTAGCCTATGCTTTCTTCCGGACTTTTCCCCCAAAAGGTAGTGCTGAGGAATATTCCCTTACACTGTGTGAAGATGTGTCACTGTAACTGTTTTAATAAAGAGCTGAATGACCAATAGCTAAGCAGGAAGAGGTTAAGTGATACTTCTGGGGATAAGTGGTCTCTAGGAAGAAGAAAGGCAGAGTCACCAGCCTAAGACAGAGGAAGCAGGATGTGCAGGAGAGGAGGTAAAAACCACAAGTCATGTGACAGCATGTAGGTTAGCATAAATGGGTTAAGTTATGTGAGCTAGTTAGAAACAAGCCTAAGCTAAGACCAAACTTTCATAATTAATAATATGTCTCCGTGCCTTTATTTGAGGGCTGTCCAAAAAAGCCTGCTGCAATGTAGTCCTCCAATGTAACAGAACTTGCATTATCACCAGCCTGAGGATAATGGGTGGTTAGTGACTGACATTTGTGGGATGATTTGCAATGCATATGCGTGTGCATAGTCTCAATCCTGATGTCAAAGTAGGCAGCTTAAATTATAGCAAAGTCTCTTGCTCTCTCTCCCTCTCCCTCTCCCCCCTCTCTCCCTCTCCCTCTCCCCTNCCTCCCTTTCTTCCTCTCTCTATATTGGGAGAAATCTTGAAGAAAACATTGACTAGAGAGATGAGCACCAGACTGCAAGATAAATATTCCACTTAAAAAAAAAACTGTCAGTGGCTTCCCAACAATGGAGGGAAGACATTATTTGAGGGTAGAATATTTATTCTTGATGTAAAAAGCTGGAGTCTGGCTTCAGGATCTTCACAATGGAGGGGAGGTGGGCTCTGGGTTGGGCCTCACCCTGTGCCATAGACCACGGTTCACATGTGCCATGGAGCCTGTGCCCAGACCTTGGGCATGTCTCGGGAGACACCTGCTCCACTCTGAGCCCACAACAGAACGGGTCACAGATACAACCCCAAAAGACTGAGGAATGAGTAGTAGAACATCTGGAGAAGCTGGAGAAGCAGGACAGGGCTTGAATCCCAGCACCTTTACTGGTTGATGGCTCCGAGACAAAATGATGGAAATCTACACTTGTTCAGGATTTGAGAATGGTATACCTCAGAATGGGAAGATTAACATAAAAACTGAGTTATAGTAATATCTCTCTCACACACATGTACACACACACTCACACACACTCACACACACACATACATACATACTCTCACACACACTCACACACACATACACACACATACACACACTCACACACATACACACACTCACACACGCTCTCACACACACTCACACACACACTCACACACTCTCACACACTCACACACATACACACTCATACACACTCACACACGCACACACTCACACACATACACACACACACGTCTCCCCTGATCATTTCCTTCTTTCCCTCCCCCTCCAATCCTCACGTCATAGATAGCAAAAGGTATCCATTGAACTAATATGGACATTGTATCAGAACAAACATTTCTCCTGCGTCAGTATCTCTATTCAGAAAATATATTGATGTGAAAAAAGAAGGATCAAGGGGCAGTGAGAAGAGGATTCTTTTCAAACCCTAAGTATCTGAAGCATGGGACACACATGCATAGATCTCTGTTGGTTTGACTCTACGTTCTACCGTTTACCTGCTATTGATAAGCACCACACTCCATGTTTTCTACCAGACTGGACAATTCAGTTGGTCACAGGTAGCTGCTGTATGGCTAAGTGGAGAAATGTAGGATGATATCATTACTCAAGTCATCACAACAGGTGAAGGAGCGAGGTATGGAATCCGTGTTTGCTCAGGATGCTACAACCAGCGACCACACACAACGGGTGAAGGAGCGAGGTATGGAATCCGTGTTTGCTCAGGATGCTACAAATCAGCGACCACACACAACAGATGAAGGAGCGAGGTATGGAATCCGTGTATGCTCAGGATGCTACAACCAGTGACCACACACTGTAAATCTGGGAGGCCATTAGTGAGGAGAGGAGGAGGTAGAAACCCAGAGCAATGTCCTTCAGCTATTCTCACACTTGCCAGGCAGGAAAAAAGTGTACCATCTGCAGTCATTATGTCACTGGGGTTCGGAAAGTGTACGTTTGTCAAGAATGTCTGTCCTCCAGACTTTGCAGAGCAAAGTCAAGCAGGAGAGTAGACTCCTGGGAGAGATATGGCATGTTCCGCTCCCTTCATACGTCGTCCTCCTTCCTCTCTTCAGTAGGTGTGTAGACTAGAGGTTAAACTGAATAGCTTCCTGAATAATTCTCCATATTTTTGGAGACACGGTGGTCTTTCGCTGAGCCTGAGGCTCACTGGTTCAGGTAGGCCTGCTAGCCAATCAGCTCTAGGGACCCCCAACTGTCGCCATGCCCAGAACCCTGGGGCTACAGCTGCACACTGTGGCATCCAGTTTTTGATGTGGGCGCTGGAATCTGAACTCAGGTCCTCACGCTTGTAGAGTAAGCTCTTCACCAATTGGACCATCTCCCGAGCTTCAGGTCTGCCCTGGTTGGCGTCAGACTTCTAAGGTGAGGCGGAGCAGCTTTGCAAAGTCCCCTCTGGGGAAAACACAGTGGACTCCCTCCTCCTACCTACAGGGTAAATGGAACTCAAAAAGTTGCCAGTAATAAAAGGTGGGAGGTTTCCTAGGCCTTATCAAGGAGAGCTGACAAGTACCCACTCCTGCACAGCCTTACACCTAACAGAGCCATGGATACTCATGCGGCCAGCAGTAGTTAACACAACAGACGTAGAAAACCAAGAGGCAGGTCAGACAGGAAACGGAGACTGTGAAGCTTAGCATCATCATGATAATTTATATACATATATATTGCATGTATATGTGCTTATTATATGTGTATATACATTTATATGTTTCAATCAACCTAAACATGTTTTTCTCTGTGCTCTAATGATGTGGGTCTCTGCCTACAGTACAACCTATGCATCCAGACAGCACAGGAAATCCCCTGGCATATGCGTTTCATATACCTACCCCAGCTGAGTTTCCTCCACTTCTAGTAAAGATTTGGGATGTTTCTGTTTTCTTTCCTACCAGACATTTTTATTAAATATTTCTATAATGCAAACGTCTCTTGCATTATATTAACATTTTATATTAAAAGTCATATCCCATTCTCAAACTACCTGAACATAACGAGCAAAATGCTGGAAGTCATCAGTGGAGAGAACGGCAGCGTTCGCCCCTGAAAACTAAGACAGGAAAAGGGTGGTGCAAGACTAAATGATGAATAATAACGTTTGGAGTGGTGTAAATCAAAAGAACTAAACTACTGTAAAATGCATCGTGATGCTTCTCTTCCATTTATTGGAGCAAGCGCTCTACAAAATGAGGGACTGTTGAGTTAAAAATATAAGTGGGAGAGCACTTGGGAGGCAGACAAAGAGCTGAGTCCACAGCTATTATAGCCATCCAACCTGGCTTCTGATAATTAGATAACTGTGATAAAAAAAAAAGATATATGGAGATATTTTTGGAAGTCACATATTAGAGCACAAAAAATACAATGAAAGATGTTTTACCAAGTCTAAATACACTTGGCTCTTAGTAAAACATAAGTGATTAAATTTACCCAATTTATTTTTGTCCTGTTTTGATGAATTAAGTTTGATTATTTCCTGTAGCAATTAATTTATCCAAGAGGCCTTTTTCTGCTATTTTAATCCAAGCTAGCATTATACCTAATGAACTCCTAGTCAAGTTCCAGCATTAGATGATAATTTTTAAATTGCATTCTAGGACTGGGCTGGTGTGATGGCTCAGAGGGTAAGGGGGCTTGCAGCCAAGTGTGAGAATCTAAGTACAATCTCCAGGATACACAGGAAAGGCTCAGCTCCTATGATCACCTTCTGACCTCCACATACATGTGATGGCACATGGGCACCCACATACATTTGTGTGTGCGCACACACACACACACACACACACACACAGTTATAAATTAACATAAACTGCATTATATCTGAAATAATGTATGTTCACTCTTGTTTTAAACACATAGAACAGATGTGTGTGAACCAGGAAGTAAGTAGAATGTCCACAAGACTTCTGATGTCAGGTCTAGTTTGTAAGAAACTTGGCAGCCGTCGCTGTGCCAACAACATGAAAACAGCTGAGTGGGATGAGAAATCCGTAGCTCCTTTCAGATCTGTCAGAGAAATGGGGTCATGGAATATATTTCTGCCCAGAAAATTAGTGAGAGAGATGGACAGACACACAGAACCACAATGTACTGGAGCAGAAACCTATCTTGAAGTAGGCAGGCACCCAAGTTCAATCCCTAGAATCCATAAGATGGAAAGAGAGAACTAACTCCTAAAAGATGGCTTTGACTTGCACACACATACCATAGCACGGAAGTACATGTGCGGGGGGTGGGGGTAGGAAAAAGATAAGAGTCCTGGTAATGGCAGTCATGGGGCTCTCTAGGCTTTTCTGAGTTTTCTCCTCTAATTCTCATACTAAATGTTAGGGAAGTTCCACATGCTTCAAGAAGTTGGGAAATGTGCCTTTTTTTTTAGATAATCCAGAGCTCTAGCTTGTTGCAATCCTCATGTAGGAGAAGAGAATGACCCGATACTCCATCCCATACGGGCCAACCTATCCCATTTGGGGTGAGGGCAAGGTTTAGAAGCATTCGCAAATTTCACAAGCCAGCAGAACAGACTCAGGGGTAAGAAAATGAAAAGACAATCACGGAATTATAGTCACCCTCTCCTCGCCCATGCCTCAGCTCTGCATCACTTAAGGCCTGTTGACCTCAGTTCTTTGTGCCAACCAGATTATATCCGTCTGCCAACAACAATGGCGAGGCATGCTATAGAGCCCAAACAGTTTGAAGACCTGAAGAAGATGTGTCAGGAATGTCAGGAGATTTAAACTAACTATGACTAATACTTCACTATTGTTCAACTTTCATGTTCATTCCAAAATTCATGTGTTGAAGGCTTAGACAACAAACCCAACCATATAGGGAAGTGGAGGCTGATGGGAGGTGCTGAGCTCAAGAGACCACTGTGCTCATGAAGAAATAAATACAATCCCTGAGACTGCAGATAAATTCACTTTCTTCCACCTTCTGCCACATGAAGAAGCAACAAGTGGCCATCACCAGATCCTTGTGTCTGTATCTTAGATTTGCCAGCTTCCAAGACTGAAGAGATTACATGTTTGTTCTTTATAAATTATTCAGTCTCAGGAAGTCTGTGATAGCAGCAAAAAAGTACTGTAAGGAATGAAATAGGCAGCTCGCAAGAGCAGGTGCCCAGCAGAAGCAGAGCGAGGATTCTGCCATACCAGGTCAGAAATGCTGTGAAAACAAGGGAGACTGGGTTTTGATGGATTCACTGGGAGACTGGACACAGAAGTTCTGACCGAGAGACTGTTTCAACCAGAGCTTTCAAGGCAGAAAGTCATGGTGTGGGGGGAGAATGGCACAGGGTATGCAAGATGGGTAAGACACCCACAAAAAGCTTTATGTATACTGAGGATAACAGAAGGAAAAGAGAAAGAAACTAGCCAAATAATGGTGACAACAATGGCTCATGCCTTTCTCAAATGAACGTTAGACACTAAACTACAGAACCAGGACCTTAAAGAACACCAAGGATAGCTACCGTTTGAATGAGTGGCCCCCCAAAAGAGGGTGTAAGGGTGTGTGTGTGTGTGCGCGCGTGTGTGCGTACATGTGCGTGTGCGTGAGTGTGTGTGTGTGTGTGTGTGTGTGTGTGCAAGCTGAAGGCTTGGTCCCCAAGCCATTGCCATCAGGAGGTGCTGGGGTTTTCAGATTGTGTGGTCTAGTGGATAGTCATTAGCTCACTCAAGGTGTGCTCTCATATCAGCTGT
Source organism: Bramus lutescens (assembly GCA_001685075.1). Taxonomy (NCBI): domain Eukaryota; kingdom Metazoa; phylum Chordata; class Mammalia; order Rodentia; family Cricetidae; genus Bramus; species Bramus lutescens. The sequence goes on from LOEQ01005146.1 coordinate 80,467, forward strand.
GGGATCAGGTCTCCCCATTTCTTGTGCTTCTTGGTTCAAGATGCTCTGACATGGACTCACCGACATTATTCATAGCCTTCCTCCGAGGGCCAAATCTGACCTTTGATTAGAACCTTCAGAACTATGTGCTATTTAAAAACAAACCAATGAAGGGAGGGAAGGAGGAAGGGAGGGAGGGAGGGAGGAAGAAAGGAAGGAAGGAAGGAAGGAAGGAAGGAAGGAAGGAAGGAAGGAAGGAAGGAAGGAAGGACACTTACCTTGCTCATCACCTTGAGGTAACTCCAAGCTGACTAGTAGAAGTGATTTTAAGAAATCATAAACATGCATATGTAATATTCAAACTACAGAAAACTAAAGAAAGACATGTGGACAGAAGCCAGATTTTAAAAAAAAAAACCTTTATATACTTGGAAGCAAGGATAAAATTTACAATCTCTCTGTGCTCAGAAACCAAGCAAGGAAGGACAGAGAGTAGTGAAGCATTCAGGGTTGAGAAGGGAAGCCCCACTGAGACAGAGCCACATGCCCTGAGAAAATGCCCAGTAGAAGTGAAGGAGAAACAAGCCCTCCCAGGCAAAGAGAAACTGAGAGGTTGACCGCCAGCCATGTAGTCCCCCAAGAAATGATGGGGTGGATCTGGGAGGGCTTGCAGAGAGGGGTGTGAATAGGATCCAAATATAATGTATGAAATTCTCAAAAATGTATAAAATAGGTATTAAAAATAAGCTGGGGAAGTAGTACTACATACCTTTAATCCCAGCACTCAGGGGTAGAGGGAGGTAGATCTCTGAGTCCAAGGCCAGCCTGCTCTACAGACAGAGTTCCAGGACAGCCAGGACTTCATAGAGACATGCTGCATCAAAAAATAGTGTGTGCGTGTGTGTGTGTGCGCGCGCACGTGCGTGCATGTGTGTTGTCTTATGTTTTGTTGTTTTTATTATTACACTTATTTATTTTGTATGGGGTTCACGCATGGCACACTGCTTGTGGGGAGCCAGCTCTCTTCTTCCACGTGTGTCCTGGGACTCAAAATCAGGTCATCAGACTTAGAATCAAACATTTTTACCTATTGAGCCAACTCACTGGACTCAGATCTCAAAATGCTTTGAACATTTTGAACACAATGAAAAATACAAACACATTGTATCAAAATTTATGAGATGAGGCTAAATCGGTGCTTACGAAAAGATTATAGACTAAACAAATTTATTAGAATGTTTCAAAACAATCGGGATTTCCAGCTAGGGCTGTTATTTTCTGAAACAAGTATGTTCCAACTCCACAGCCCACAGAGGACAGACAGCACTCCAAAGACTTGGAACAAAAAGTCAAGCAATCCAGTTTAAAAATGTACAAATGCACTAGGCAGACAACTCTCCAAAGAAGAAATACAAACAGCTAATGAATACATAAAAAACTGCTCTCTAGCATTGGCCATATTGAAATTAGCTGGTGTGGGAAAGGCAGAGTGATTATAGAGAACATTAAGAGGTTCCTTTAAAAACTGACCGTGGAGATAGAGCTCCCACGCATTGTGCCTATTCCACTTCCAGGCATACGTCTAAAAGAAACCATCATACCAAATAGATACATTTACACCCATTATGATATTGTTCACAACAGTTAAAAATGAGATTAGCCTAGGTGTCCATAGCCATAACATAAATCAAATGTCATTTATGTATGCACTGGAATATTATTTATCCACAAAGAAGATAAAATCTTTTTGTATGGATCAGAATGGATGGACCTGGTGCACACTATTAGATGGAAGAAGATAGACAGGGAATGAAGACGTTTCTCCATGTTGCCTTTCTTCTGCAGGAATCTTTCAAGTTAACCTGTATGTACCACGGTAACTCCCAGAGTCCAGTGGTGGATAAAGGAGAGTAAATTTGATCAGCATTCACTGTCTGAACATATGGAAATTCCACAGCAATCTACATAGATATGTGAAATTAATCCATGTTAATCAAAATGTAAGAGTTTTAAGAAACTAAGTTAAATCTAAAAGGAGGAATAAGTAATAAATAGTAAAAGCAGAAATCCATGAAATAAAAAATAGAAATCAACAGAACAAATTTACCAAATACAAACTTGTTATCTGTAAATATGAACATAGTTTAAAAAGACTCTAGCCAGGCTATGAGAAAAAGAGAAAAGACACAAATTATTAATACTGAAAATGTAGGCAGAAAATGCTATTAATTTCATGGATATTAAAAGGATCATTAAAAATCATTACCAAGAACTCAGTAGCCTGAAATCCTCATGCTAGTACAGCAAGCATTCACCCACTGAGCTATCTCTCCACTCTCTCTTCCCATTGTAGCTCAGGCTGACCTCAAATTCTATATCCTCCTTCCTCAGCTGCCTGAGTGCTGGGAATCTCTCATGAAATTAAATACGCTCATACCAAGTGATCCAACAATTGTGATCCTTAGTATTTACTCAAAGTAGTTGAAAATCCATTTTCTCCACCCGGGGGTGGAAATCTGTGTATACATTTAAAATTTCAAAATCTGAAAGCATTGGAGATTGCTTACACAGGAAACAAAGCAAGGCTTTCTACATAGGAAACCAATGAGGCTGTGGGATGTCTAGGCAATGGGGTATTACTCAATGCGCAAAGGAACTGAACTGTCAAGCTATGCAAAGACACAGCGGAAATCTCATTTTCTAAACACTAAATACAAGACAGTGATGTGAAGTGGCTGTGTACTGTGTGGCTCCAGAGCCACAGCACTGTAGAGAAGGCTCACTTGGGAACTCACAGTGAGGTGGGTGGTCACTGTGATAAGGAATTAGGGTGGCAGCTGGTCTTTAGGGCAAAGGATGCCATTTTTATAACACTAGAAATTCCAGGTGGCACACCCCCTATAGCCTTCTGTCAACTATTCAGCTGGGGAGACAAGGACTACAATGGACTCTAGAAACACAGCTCAAGGGAGGGTTGGACCTGAGGGAGGCCATCCATATGAAGGGGCAGAAACCTCTGAGCCTGCTGATTGGTTTTGCTGGGAACTTCAAACTGATCTGAAATTTTAATTCTTTAATAAAAAAGGTTTGTGTTTATAATAAGTGCGATTCTCTTTTTAAAAAAAAATTGTTCCTTTCTCTCCTTCACAGTGGTTAAGTAAAACTTCATTCAGTGTTTTCCCTTTGTTCCCCAGGGCTGCCTCAACTGAGAACCAGAGACTGGGTGGACTGCAGAAAAAGAGCACATAATCTTCTGATTCTGGAGGCTGGAGAATCAAGATTTAAGATATAATTGGAGTTGGCTAGTTTTGAAGGTTTTGAGGGAGAATTTGGTCCCTGTCTGTCCCTACCTTCTGATGATGCAATGGTGACCTTTGATCTTCCAGTATCCACTTTTTTCTCCCTGTGTATGTGTCTCTGTCTTTGAATTTTGACTTTGTATGGGGGCACTCATCACACCGGATCAGGGGGCCCACACTACATAAATCACATATGTGAAACAACCCAATGTCCAAATATCGGCGACACCTTCTCAGACCCCTGGTATGAGGGATACAGCAAATCGCGCCGCGCATAGCCACAACACATCTCCAGGCACCTGATGCCATGGCTATGCGCTGGGGACTCCAAGGGCGGCCACGCTGTTGAGAACATAACAAAGATGGCGCGCAGCCACAGAAGCAGCTGATGCAAGGCAAGGTGCTGGAGATGAGAGACACTGGCAGGTTGGCTAGACCACCGCTGNCTGGTTTGAAATAGTCCACTTATGGCCGCCGCATCACGCAGAAGCCTCCTGGAACTGTAAGGATTCTGCAGAGACTGGTCTGCTGTGAGCAAAGGAAGCAAGCAGAGAATCACTGCTGCTGTCCGGAGAGCTCTGCACTTCCCTTTGAGTGTCTGAGACCTCCAGGAGCCAGGAAGACAGGTCCTGTAAAGAGTTAGAGCCACGTGAGCCTGGACATAACAGCAGTAAAAACAAAAGTGCATCCAAATAATAAAATGTGGGCTCTGGGCGAAGGTTTTGGAATCCACAAGAAAAGGCAGACGGCAGCTTTAGAGAGAGGCTATCCAGGCAGGGTAGAGGTGCTTCACTGAGAGGAATTCTAATCATTCAGCACGTATGTATTGAGTCCCACTCCTACATAAGAGACACCAAAACACCAGTTCCTTCCCATGTATACCTGATGTACCCATTCGCAGGAAGAACTGCCTACCTGTGATTGGAGTAACCTAAGAAACTAGCCAGTGGTGGGCTACTCTCTGATGCTGTTTTCCTTGACAGATAACTTCCTGCAGCCTCCTTGGGGGAACCTTTCAAATATGATCTAACCTCACTCTCTGGCAAATTAGCCCTTCCCACGCCCAGTCAGCTGTGCGGGGAGGAGGGTGGAAGACTAAGTCCATGTAACTCAGAACCACCCGCACCCCACCCCCAGTTATCAGAGACACGGGCTTTTGAGGAGGGAGAGAAACAAATGCAATTAAGAAAAATTGTATTGCTCAAATTTCCAGTTACATAAATCAATGATACTGTCTTCGATACTGCACAGAGTGCTGTGTATCACTGGGATTTATAGGCTTCGTGACTGATAGAGCAGCTCCCATCCCTATTACATCAGCAGGTTCTGTATCTCTTGGTGTCAGCAAAATAGATAAATAAATAAATAAATAAAGACAGTTACTTTTACATTCGAGATAAAATCACATTGTATTTTCAAAGCACATGCCATCTCAAAAAATTATGCTTAGGTTGGGTTTTTCATATATGTAACTCTCCACCGGGCCATCTATCTGAGGCTGCAGTTTTCTTTCCCCCTCTTCTTTCCATTTAATTTTTAAAGTTGGTTTAACATGTTCTTTCCCCCCCTTTTTATTGTTTAAATAAAAGAATGAACCTTAAGAGTTCATCTCTAATTGGCTTGAGAAGAAAGGCCTACTCTGATAGATGACATTCCTAAGTGATCGCAGTTTCGCCTCTAGACTTTTGATTCCACGATCATAAAGCTTAGGCCCTCATCTGTCATGAGCATGCACACCCTCACCTGTCGTTAGCCTGCACGTCCATCGTTCAGTGTGTGCGAAGATACTGCAATAACCCATTAGTTTATTCAGCCTTTTATGTGTTCTCGACATTTTTTCTTAAGGATTGATTTTTGTTTATGTATGTGTGTATATCTGTGTGTGAGAGAGAGAGACGGGTGTATATAGGTGCCTGTGGAGACTCGAAAGAGGGCATCAGATCCCCTAGATTTCTAGGCAGCTACGAATCATCTGATGTGCGTTCTAGGTACTGAGGGCCATCTGAGGCCAGTGTTGGCAACTAAACTTGGTTCCTCTGCAAGAACAGCAAGTGCATCTTTCCGATCTCTCTTCTTTTGTTTAACTTTTTGATTTTCGCGGAACTAGGGAATTTTATATTTGGATTCCTAGTTATATTTTTGATCAATACTATTGGCCAGAGCTTAACTAATAGAAAGAAAGAAAGAAAGAAAGAAAGAAAGAAAGAAAGAAAGAAAGA
>LOEQ01005146.1:105889-130126 GCA_001685075.1 Bramus lutescens
TGATTTAACCCATTTCTAATAATCTGTGTTCACCATGAGGTCATGGCTTACTGGAAAAGATTCAGCATGTCTGACCTGGTGGCTGGCTCCATGGAGGCTCTCTCCACCTGCCTTGTTTCTCCCAGCATTCTGTTCTGTCTACTCCGCCCACCTAAGGGCTGCCCTATCTAAAGGCCAAGGCAGCTTCTTTATTCAACCAATGAAATCAACACAAATACAGACGAACCTCCTACACCACCCATTCTTTTTGGAGGAATACCTTGTTCAGTCTATATATAGCGGGGAGGGCCTTGGTCCTTCCTCAGTGTTATGAGACAGACTTTGATTCCCCATTGAAAGCATTACCCTCTCAGAAGAGTGGATGAGGGGTGGAGTGGGGGGGAAGGGGAGGGGAGCAGGAGAAGAGGAGGGAGTGGGAACTGGGATTGGTATGTAAAATGAGAAAAGTTTGTTTAAAAAATTAATAAGAAAAAATCTCAAAGAAGAATGATAGATCTTTATCTATCTCCCATTTGTGTTTAAAGACCAACAACCCACCAGTGACATGCTACCACTCCCCCCCATGCGCCTAAGGTCTAGGAGAGGCCATGGAAACACTGCAACCAGAAGACACACACTCTTGATGCCTTCGTACATCTACAGAGTCGGGATCTGAAGTGGGGTGCCATCAAACAAGCTCACCAGAAGTTCTATGTGGACAGATAGACATTTGAAAACTGGTATGCTGAGGACAAATGACCGTCCCCTTTGCAATGATCATATTCTCCTAACTGAATTTAATGACGGGTCCAGTCTTAGGTCCTCATGGTGGTACGGCAAGCATTTCACCCATTGAGCCGCCTCCTCACCTCCGTATCCATCCCATGTTAAAACGCTGACTTTCCTAATAGATTTGGGCATCTTTGAGTTTTCTTCACCTGCACTGTTGTTATTGCTTCTGCTCCCTTTACTCAGCTCCTCCTGCCGAGTGGAGGTCCAGGAAGAAAAGGAGTTCAGGAATTTAGCCTATCTCCTGTGGAGCAGCCATTCGAGATGCAGCTTTGGCAAGGGAGCACAGAGTATCACAGCAGCCTGCACTGTTATATGCAGGGCTTGCATGTAACTGGTTCACATTGCGGTAGTATTAATGGACACTTCGTGTTTCCCTCAAGTCACCCTCCATCATCACCCCACGTCCTTTCAGATCTTGTCAGTAGGTCTTGGAGGAACTGATTCTGAACAAGGAATGGCATAAGCTAAGTCATGTTAGGAGGGACACCCTGTCAGCAACCCAGAGTGCAGGACGTCAGACTGCCACACTCAAAGCACAATGTCCCACAGAAGCCAAGTCTGCTGAGGAGTGAACAGTGAAAGAATTCTCCCCCAGGAGCTGCTCTGTGGAAAAATGACTCCTGACAGCCACAGCTCTGGCCTTTTCGTTTCAGAAATTTCTAGCAAGGAGATGTAACAACAGAAGACTCAACATAGAAATTAAACAAAAGTTACACAACTGAAAAGGATAGAGACAGAGGAAAAGATATGGGGGGAGGCGACTGCCCAAAACGAACGGCTTAATTTTTTGAAAGATTTGTTTTTATGTGCACATGTGTTTTATATGCATGTATGTCTGGGCACCATATGTGTACAGTGCCCATGGAGTCCAGAAGAGGGTGTTGGGACAGCACCTGGAATTCTGGTTAGCCACCATGTGGGTGCTGGGAATAGAATTTGAATCCTAATCAAGAGCAAACAGCATTAACAGCTGAGCTGTGCATCTCTCCAGCCACCACAAATGCATTTTAATTTTTAGTTTGAAAAAGTAATTGCCAAGTGTCTTTATTTTAATTTTTATTACATTTATTTATTTACTGAAATACACATATCATGTTCAGAGGACATCTTTAAGGACTTGTTTCTCTTCTTTCACCAAGAGGATCCTAGGGGTTGAACTAAGGTCCTCAAGTTTGGCAACAAGTGCCTTTATCTGCTAAGCCATCTCATTGGCCCTTGTTTAGTTCTTAAAACCAAAATCTCACGCAGTCAAAGCTGTCTTTGAACTTGCTATGTAGTTGAGTTAGTCATAAACTCCCAATCTTCCTGCTTATCTTCCAAATTCTGGGATTACAGGCAGGCACCACCAGGCCTGGCTTGTAACTTTTTTATTTAACTTTTAAAGTATAAAATACATATAAATATTTTTAAATGTTTCAAAATCCACTGTCAGTGATTGGAAAGTTTTAAAGGTATTGATTCCAAGAAAGTCCCCCATGCAGTAACACACTGCGATCTGCTCCAGGACTACACTAAACTCCATTTGCTACAAACCTGGAAGAAAAGGGGCACCATTGGAATCATATTTTAGAATAATATCTGTGAAAATACATGCCAGGGAAAACAATATTGAACAACCAAAAAATACCCCTCTCTTTCTGAATAGGGGAATATTATATTTCTGAATAGCAGAACATACTGGACATTTTCATACTTAACAAGTTTTCTTTTAGTTCTCTGGAGATGAGGAGTTATGAAAACAGAGGATCTGGACAGATGACTCAGTGAGCAAAAGTGCCAGCTTTGCAAGCATGAGAATCCAAGTTCAAATCCCAGCACTCACAGATAGAAAGCTAAACATGGCTACGCATACCTTTTGACCCAGCACTGTTGGGAAAAAACAGGTAGATTCTAGAACACCTAGTGGCCATTCAGTCTAGCCTAAGCAACATGCTTCTGGTTCAGGGAGAGAACCTTTCTCAATATGGCAATAAAGTGGAATACTTATGAAGGTAGAAATTCAATATCCTGTTCTGAGCTATGCATGTACCTGAATGCACACTTCACACACATACACACACACACACTTACTTATACACACATGCATATACACACATGTGCATGAGCATGCTCACACATACACACATGCATATACACATATGCATGAGCATGCTCACACATGCACACATGCATGTCCACACCTGCACATTTCACACACACATACACATGCGCACACAGACACATACTTATACACACACACAAACACACACACACTTAGACACACATATGCATGAGCATGCATACACACACATGCATGTACACACCTGCACATTTCACACACACATACACATGCACACACACTGATATACACACATATATACATACTTACTTATACACACATATATGTACACCTGCACACTTCACCACATGTGCACACACTTTTAATCAAGTAGAGAATGACACCCACTAGATGTCACCTGAGACTGTGACAGGGGTCAGTGCATGTTTCCTTAAAGTGTTCATAGTAGACATCTGACGTTCAGGGCTAATGTTAGGGCCAGACCTCAAACTCAGCTGTCTGCCAGGAAAGACTGAAGTTGCGGTGGGGGAACTCCATTCTTGATTAAGTTGTGACTAATAACACTTAGGAATCCAGGAGAAGGAATGTGAATCGGTCCTTACTGTTTTCATTGTAATTTTGCTTTCAATGCATCATTATTAAATCAGGTCCTTGAAAACATTGCCGTCTGTGCAGAATTTTATTTCTGCAAATAAGGTCTGGCAAATTCCTGGGTAGGAGAATTGTGAGGTTGAATAGATATCTGAGGCGGGGATCTTAGCATCCGTAATTACAGGTTCTATTATTTAACCTGTGAATAAACCAATTCAGATCATTTCAACAAACATTTATCAAGATTATGCAATATGAAGAGATCTGTGATTTTACAAAGCAAAACATCCAAGTGATGGCAAATATTCATTTCTGTTGCACAAGTTAAAAACCAAAAGAGGTTCTTGAGCACAGAAAACACATCTTATAAAGGAAGAAGAAAAAAATCTCACAGTTGGTTGTAACAGGTGACAGTATAATATACAGGCTCTAAAACATGGCTGTGCAAAAATCACACAGTGAAAAACACAGGGTTTGCAGAGAAAAATGGGGATATGAGAACATGCAGAAGAACTCTCTCAATGACATGTTTTAAAAATTTCAAAACAGAACCCTACAGTCAACATGTGTTAATGGTTGAGAACTCATATAGCCTATGTAAGTTGGCCTGGAATCAGTTTATGAAGGGGATGTCTCAAGGATGCTGCCTGGCTGCATGGCAGTTGTTGTGTGTGGTTGGGGGAGGTTATCTGAACACGGGAGTGTCATAGCAACCCCCAGGTTCCTGAATGCATATGGGCATGCCTCATCACAGATAAGGCCAGCTGAAGCAGCTGGAAGTTGTCTGGTTGTGTGATTCTTATATTTCTACAAGACTCATTCAGATGGGTATAATTTTTCTTATGAATCCTTGTTCCTTGCTGAGGAAGCTGTATGTTAGCCAACATAAAATTCACAATGTGTTCAAATTGTTCCTTAATATATCAATCACCCGGGAACCAATTAGCAGTTTGAAAGTGTCATAACAGAACTGACTTAATATATATATATGTGTGTGTGTATATGGATATATACATAGATATAGATATACATTTATAGATATATAGATATGGCTATATATGGAGATTTATATATAGAGAGAGTTATATTTATATATCCATATTCTCAACCTTTGCAAAACAATGATCTTTCTCATCTGCCATGAAACTTAGTGGATTAGCACATTTGTCTCAACCAATGGAAAAAATACTCATTTGTGATTTCAAATTGAAAATGGTAATAACATTAGTTATTGCAAAAGGTCTTTCCCTGAGCAGTGGGTTCTGTGTTCCACCCATAGTCGCAAACTGCAAACCATATGACTTTAAGCTAGCCTAGGGACCTGGAGCCTGGGCCCTCATCCCTGGGGGGAAAGGCATGCTTTGGGCTTTCACAAGGAGCCTTACTCACGTACAGCTGCTCTGGGGAGAGCTGTTTAAAGAGCAGAGCCGATCAGGATACTGAACCTGGACACTACGTTAATCTTAGCATCCATCTACCTTATTGGTCCAGCGGTCTCGCTTCTCTCCATAGCTTTGGATAAACATCGCCATTTTCCTTTGTGAATCGGTTTCAACGCTGGTTATCTTGTATTTAGTATGAGGCTTACATTTCATAAAACGAAAGCATATCCACTAAAACTTCTGTAAAATATTAACTTGAGGAGGTAACAAGAAGGTTCAGCAGGCAAAGACATTTGTTGTGTAACCCTAGCAACCTGAGTTTGATCCCCAGAACCCACATAAAATTAGAAGGAAAGAACCAACTCCACCAAGTTGTCTTCTGACCTCCACATGTGCTGAGACAAACATACACATACACACATAATTATATTATTACCTATGATAAATAATAAAAATAAGTGGTAGTAGTAGTATTTAAACTTACTATTTCTCCATGCTTCCCTAAGGATTTATTCTGAGTTAATGTCTATGAAGTCAGGCTCTTGGATGCCATGTACATATGAACTTATATCCCGATGATGCATTATACGTCCACTTATAATATATATTTAGGGCACTGTGAACGAATCCATTCCCTATGGAAACCATGCTTACTGGGGTTACATCAGAAAGAACTCTAGAGCGATGTTCCTAAAGCCCCATGATGACAGAATGTTCCCCATACATCCCTCTTCCAAAGCCGGGGCACCCTACAATGGCACAGAACACACACATCATTTGACACTGAAACCACTTCCATTTGCCTTCAGACACTTCCAGGACCTTCTCTTTATATGTTTTGGTTTAATTTTACTTGCCTGTACACAAATCGTCGTATGCAGTTTAGTTCCTATGAAAGAAAATATAATCCCTTCTACCCTAGAGAAGCCACAGTTTCGTTCCTGTGTCGGGAAGCAGAGAGAGAAATCAAACAATTGGTCCCTAGTGGATTAATCTATATGCCCCAGTTTGCTAAGGCAAAGCCCCGCTCAGACAGTAGAGCAAGTTTAACTCTTTCTGGGAGGGCTGTCATGGGCGGCAGTGACACCGCTTTTCCCTTTGCCTCTCATCTTACTCACACAGAGGAGATTCCTCCATGAAACCTGTCAATCACCAATAACCAATGTTGAAGCGAAAGCAAGTTCTCAGAAGTGCATTAGCATACAAACTATTTCTATAAGAAGGACAAAAGCATCCCTAGAGGGATGAAGTTGTACAGTCCATGGTGGTAAATGTGGCTGGAATGGGAGGGGCTGCTCGCCCACTTCTGCTCTGATGCTGTGTGTGTTCAGATCCCGTCAACCATTTGCACAATTGTGAGCGCCGTGGAGAAAAGGCATGCCAACATGACACCGCAGTGCCACCTCCCCAAAGTAACAGGAGAACTCCTTTCAGTTGAAATCTAGACAAAGAGAGACAGTTACCGTAAGAGTCTGTACCCAATCCTGACCCGTTCTGTGATGCTAGGAAGAAATGTGTGTAGAAAACACAAATGAAAGGGAAGCCAGGAGTTGTTCCCCAGCTTTCAGGATTGCTTGCAACCCTGCCAGAGGTCAGTTAGGCAGGCAAAGGGGGCTTTAAAAGACTCCACTGAGTCACAATTCCCAATCGTTGCATGTAAATGGTTCCTCGCCATATAAAGGAGGCTCTTCAATACCTGTAGGTCTAATTTCTTTTCATTGGATCTAATTCTGACAGAGTCATTGACACACGTGGGACTCACCAACACACACCTCCTTCTCCACTCCTCTCCTTTCTCCTGTGAGTGTATCTCCTGAAATTTTAATTTTTGCCAGTGGACTGCTTGCACTAACTTAAGGCTGTTGCAATCAAATCAATAACTAATGAAAGAGTAATCCAAAGAAGCCACAGTAAAAGCATTCTCTTCTTCCCTTTCCCACATCACTGATGCGGCTCCTGTGTGGCCTGAGGATTGGAGACCTTCAAAATAATATGGCTTTCAGACAGTTAAAATGGCTAAGTGTTATCTAGAAGTGGCTATTATAGATTTATATGGGCTCCCCTATATGCTTCTTCCCGAGTTAAGTGCTCAAAGGATCTGTTTGACGAATATCAACTACCACACAATGATCTGAGACATGAAGGCAGAAACACTCAAGGACATACCTGCACAGCTATGAAGTGCATGTGGGGATCATGGCTTCTCTGAGGACCAAGGCCAATTTGGTGTGCTACTTAAAGAATTGAAATAAGCCCTCTCTTGATTTCTGTTCTTCTTCCTGTACCCACAGCAATCCATCTCTAATGGAAGAATCCAAATGCTGTGCTGGGGTCTCTCTGCTTTCCCACCCTCCAAGTCTCCAGCACAAAATAGCCTGACTCTGGGGAGGAAGAAAAGCTACATGGTGGTCTAATGTCTGTTGCTGCTATTGGTAGAATAGACTCTGATGCTGTGAGTGTTGGCGACTGCAGCCCCAGAAATGTTTGTTCAAAGAAATCCCAGATTCCCTGTGTGGTAATTCACGATGCCCTACAATACACCCCACCCATGAGAAGTTTGCAAGGACCCAAGTACAGACAATGTACCACGTACACTCTGATGCGGTGAGAAGCCAGGCTGGAAAGGAGAGCCCAGACTCACTCTCTGGATAAACAACCAGAGTCCTCTCAACCTGCTCACGTCTTGGATTGGGTGAGTGGGAACCCATACACAGACCCAGGTGTTGCAATCCAATTCAGATCCTCTAATATAAGTGCTACAGGATGGCAAACATGCATTATCTATAGAATTCAGCCTGCTGCTATTTTCTTGCTAAATTGTCCAGATAATCACTTCCCTCTTCTGTTTCGCTTTGACTTAGCAACCTTGTCACAGGATGAGCACAGTCATAGAGGGCAGAAGCTGATTGCTTATTTATTTACAGTGCTGCTTGTCCATCAGTGACAAATCTCCACGCACCTTGGGCTGCCCTTAAGAAGTTTTATTCTAACCTGAAACGAAGAATCTAGAAAGGTGGGCAGACATGGAGGGCAGGATTCAGTGAGAGAAAACACAGTTATGGAAGTGCAAATCAGAACTCTGCTAGGCTTCAAAGACAGAGGCTTCTGGGGACTGGCATGGACCCCCCAGAAGGTGTACGTCACACATACTGAGTGACATATGTACATAGATCAAGGAGCAAATGGATGTGGCTGTACCCAGATAAATGTGGCCAGAGTCTTTTAGTAACCTGATTTCATGCCTGGCAGCCTCAATTACTGTCTTGCCAGCCCTGGTAACCCGCTCACAAACGCCATGTGAAATGCTGTGTTTAAGCAGTATTGGCTGGAATTGGATTAAGCAGAGGAAAGGGTAGAAGAGAGAGGAAACACAGGCTGTATATTAATGCATAATTCTTTGAGGAGCCATTACAGCTCTGCAAAGAGAAATGTTAACCAAGAAACAATGCCCTTGAAAACAATATGGCTCAATGGCTGTGTGCTCAGGATTCTGAGCTGAGAGCTCCTTATGGTAGACTATCCTACCAGTAGGCACATGTCCTTGGGCAAAGTATCAGAGTTTTCTATGCTTCGCCTTTCCCTCAGGAAGCTGTGGATATCTTGTTTCCTATCTATTTATGTAATTGTTCTTATCAATCTTGGTTATGAACACTAAATCAATAATATGAATAAGGTGCTTTTCACAGAGCCCAGCACCCACAGTGATCAACACATGCCAGACCTTCAAACAGCAATGAAAGAGTATCTATAAATGCTGCTAATGAAATGTTTAAAGCTAAAAGCCCATAGAGCTCAGGAGGCAAAAATGAGGAATGAAAATTCTTTTAAAAAAAGAAAGAAGATACAAAGTTTATATATTTGCTCTTTCAAAGCGGGGTGGGAAGCGTTAATCATTTCAGAGATCAAAGAGTCTCTGGTCAATCAGAGGGAAGGTGGGATGTTTTTGACAATAGTCTAGAGCCAACAGGACTCCTGTGGTAGATGGCATGTTTGAATATTAACCTGCAAAGCAGCCCCACATACAATCCTCCCACTCCATGTGGGCATGTGTTCACCTTTACAGATGCCAGAGCAAGCAGATAAAATATTTAACACCATTGTCACAGGGACCACTCATCACTGTCACCCTGGCTCCAGTGTCTACACTGAGGAATCTTCCCAGCACCATCTTGGTGTCAAGGGAAGCATAGCACATGATTAATACTTGAGGGCAATACAGCAGGGTTCTATACAAGGTGATATCTATTAGCCTCCGTATAGCCAAGGCTGAGCAAAAATTAGCTTTCAAATTCCCTGAAACATAGGAGAACAAAGTTTGTAACCTCATAAACTGTGACACATGAATACACATAATCTCAGCGATGGTGAAGCCTTTTTAATTAAGTTTTTTTCTTTGATAATTTCAGATATGTATAAAACATACTCTGATTGCTCTCTACTCATTCTCTTTTCTCTCCCTCCCATCCCTGTTGATGGCCCCTCCTCTCTACCAATCTGTTTTAGTCAGAGTTGCTATTGCTGTGACGAAACACTATGACCAAAAACAACTTGTGGAAGAAGGGGTTTATTTTCAGTTCATTGAGGGAAGCCATGGCAGGAACTACAATGAGACAGGAACTTAGAGCCAGGAGATGATACAGAGCCCATGGAGGAATGCTGCTTTCTGACTTGCTTACAGTTTTAGACTTGGAATAGTGTTTTATCACCATGATGAGAAGCAGCCAGGCACAGTACTGGAGCTGTAGCTAAAAGCTTTACCTCCTAATCTATAAGCAGCAGGGAGAGAGGGAGAGAGACAGAGAGAGAGAGAGACAGAGAGAGAGAGAGAGAGAGAGAGAGAGAGAGATGCAGAGAGAAAGAGAGAAACAGTGAAAGACAAAGACAGACAGACATTCTGGGCATGGCATAGCCTTTTTAAAAACCCAGAGCCTACTCCCAGGGACACTCTTCCTCAAACAAGGCCACACTTATTTCAACAAGGCCATACTTCTTAATCCTTCTCAAACTGTTCACTCCCTGGCAACTAAGCTTTCAACTCTATGAGCCTGTGGGAGCTGTTATTCAAACCACTACACAGTCCCTTTTGAAGATTCCTGACTTTTGGTTTCATTTTATGACTTCTTTGGCTTAACCAGGGCCATCAGTATGCGCACTGGATTGAGATTATCAACTGAAGTCAGGTGGGGTCACTAGGAGATACACAAAAGTCATGACCACCTTCTCCCTGGATCTATCAGTACCAAATAGTTCAGTTGTGAGGGAATGTCCTCCGAGCCCCTCCTCCATCCATACTTGGCTGTTGAGGGACTCATTCTTACACAAACTCAGTGAGGCTTTGTAGGTTGTGATTGCAATGGCTGTGTCTTACCCAACACTGTATCAGCCCTTCCCCTAGCTTCTGGTTCTTGCATTCTTTCTCTTCTGTGATGTTCTTTAAAGGGGTGGCATAAATGTCTTGTTTAGGGATGTCACCTCATCTGTCATTTATTCCCAGCACTTTGTGCAGCCATGAGTCTCTACCTGATGACAATTTTTCTTTCATTCTTACATTTTAATTTATTTATTTGGTGGTATGCACCTGTGTAGGGCAGGGTTAATCTGTCCCATGGTACACGTGAGATCAAAGGACAATTTAAGGTAGTCGGTTATCTCTTTTCTACCATGTGGGTCACAGGGATTGAACTCACGTCTTTAGGCTTGGTGGCAAGACCTTTATCCAGAGTCAGCTTGCTGGAGCAGCCCTTCTCCTTTACCCTTTTGATATACATGATGATTAACGTTGATTGTCAAATTGACCAGATCAAAGAACACCTACAAGATTAGTAGTAAAGTACACTTTGGGATGTTTCTGCGCAGGGACTTCTAGGGAGAATTCCCCGAGGGAAGAAGACCTGACTCTGGATGGATTAAGAGAGGGCAGGAAAAAGAAGTGTCCATGAACACAGGTATTCTTTCATCTTGCTTCCTGGACTCAGTGTGAGCTTCTTCTCTTCTGCCCCAGCTTCCTCCGTGGGAAACTAAGACATTTGAGACCATGAGCCCAAGCAACTATTCCCTCTCTACATTGCTCCTGTTGGGCAGTTGGTCACAGCAAAAGCCAATCAAAACTCCCCAAAAGAAAAAAAAACAAATGTAAATTGTTGCCATCTGGAGGGGTGCCTTGGACCAAATGTTCTATTTAGATTGATGGAGGAAAATCAAGTCCCCATTTGTAATGAGTCTGTACTCATCAGGAACTTCTCAGAAAGCCAAAGGCTCTGTAATTGCAAGACGCCATTCATAGAACCTTCTATCTCCTTAGTTAGAAGTAACCATCTCACTACATAACAGGAAGAGCCCACGGGAACACAACGTATAAATCATTTAATTTACAAGTTACTTTGTGTCTATTTGGCGCTCTAAACTTCTCCAGCACCTGGGAAAGCTGCAGCAACACTTTTAACTTTACTCAACAGTTTAACTAAAGGAACTAAATGATTGACTGAAGGCCACATGATCTGAAGGGCAGAAGGGATGAGATATGAATCCTAATCTCTCAGCTCCTGTCTATCTCTCATCATTAGGTCACCTGCCCAAATTATTCTTCTGTTGTGGGGGTGCTGCTCCAGGGGCAGCAGAAGCTATGGCTAAATATGATTGAGTGTAACTGTACCACTGTACCCCTATGTCACTGGGGATCTCTGTCCAAGCTAACCCAACACACACACATTTTCTCTTTCTCTCTCTCTCTCTCTCTCTCTCTCTCTCTCCATCAATGCAGGAGCAAGAACTCACATACGTAACAACAGTGTGGTAGGCAGTTCATCTGTGTGTATTGAAGGGGAGTATAGAATATAGAATATGAGCCCCAAGAATTCAAAAACAACCCACTTAAGAAAGTGAGACTTAGACCAGAGAGAACTGTGGTTCAAATAAGGAAAGTCCCCTATGTATGACCTGGTCCCAGTCAATGATACTTTTTTGGTACGTTATAAAATATCTAGGGGGTGGGGTCTTGCTAGCGGAAGCACACCAATGGGGGAATAGGCTTTGAGAGTGTATAGCCTTGGCCCCACCCACCTCCCCATCCCATCTCTGCTTTCTGTGTAAATGAAAATGTGACAAGCCAGCTTTCTGCTCCTGCCACTGTGTCATGCCTTCCCTGGCATGATGGACTCTATCTCTCTGGAACCATAGCCTGAAATAAACTCTTTCTTCCTCATATGGCTCTTGACCGTGGTGCTTTTAGCACAGCAGCAAACATAAGCAATATGGCTCTCAGAGAGTTTGGATCTGGGGATGGATACAATCTCATGTGTGTCCACAAGGAGAAAGCCAACCAGGATCAGAGCAGAAGAAAAGGGATTAGCATATTGGGAAGGTCTTCCATTGTGGCTCAGGGTCAGCTCCAACTAACATTGTTCTAAAGCATGAGCTGCCAGCTCTTGCTCTGGAATGTGAATTCATGTTTTATTCAGTCTCCTGTGAATGACAGATGCCTGAAGACTTACGGGACTCACTCTCCAGGCTAGGACAGCAGAAAGGAAGACTGCATGCACTTCTGTGCCTCCAAATACCCCTTCCCTTCTCACTGCCACTGTCCTGCCAAACATGGCCCCACACCCCCAAATCCATGGTACGTCGAGAGCTGTCATCTTCTGTATCTCATTCAGTCAGCACCCCTCCAATACCCTCTCACGTCTGTCTCTTCTTCGTGTACTATGGTTTGACCACAAGTCCAGAATGAATTCTTGTCAGCATTTATTCTTGCCAGGCAACCTATCCTTTTGAATTTGCCCTCAGCATTACAATCAGAGACAACATAATAACATAAAGATGTGATTATGTTTCTGCTCTGGATTAAATCTTTTGTTGGCACAGCACTTCCTGAATTACCTCCTGACATCCAACCCCTTCTTCATCACGTATCTGCTGTGAACTACCAGAAATGAAGACTCCAGTTAGATGGCCCACGTGGGCATGGCTGCACTAGGCTATACATCTCACGTGCATGCTACATCTCGCTCCCAACCCCACCCTTTATCAACTCTGGGGCTTCTATTTCCTCCCTGTCAACCATCTCTTCAGTTACACAGTGACCGCCCATCATCTGTCCCATCCCTCTCAATGTAAGACCACTCGGATCACTTCCAACTTCTGAAAAAAAACCTGTCATTCTCCATTAAAAACAACTTTGCTCACACTACTTGGGGAAGGGATGTTCCAGACCAGTTGTTACTCCTGCACCCAACACTTAACACACAAATATGTGCTCTTTCAATACTGATACGATTTAAAGACCAAAAGGTTTAATTAAAAGTAGGTGAATGCTGTCAGACTGTTGCATCTCTGTCCTCACCAGCATGAATTCAGTACCCTACCCACAGAATCTGACCACACATGCTTGAGAGATTATATATCTACAAATGCATGGTTTTAAGTGTCTGTGATCAAGACATAAATTTCCTCATTCCTCTAAACAAGTTAGGAAACACTTTCTTGTTTGTTTTTATTTCCCTTTACCACACCAAATTTTTATCCTTTCCATGTTAAGTAAAAAGTTAGAGATTTCACTGGTAAAATTTCGTTCTTGATGAATGAACTAAAGTATGTTTAGAATACTACCATCATACCTAAGGGACCCAGTCTCCCACTAGACTCTACTTCTCAAAGAACCCATTACCTCCACCCCACCCCAAGAACCAAGTCTTTAAAATGTGAGCCTTGTTGGGGGCACTATCTAACTTGTTTAGAGGAATGAGGGAATTTATGTCTTGATCACAGACACTTAAAACCATGCATTTGTAGATATATAATCTCTCAAGCATGTGTGGTCAGATTCTGTGGGTAGGGTACTGAATTCATGCTGGTGAGGACAGAGATGCAACAGTCTGACAGCATTCACCTACTTTTAATTAAACCTTTTGGTCTTTAAATCGTATCAGTATTGAAAGAGCACATATTTGTNACAAATATGTGCTCTTTCAATACTGATACGATTTAAAGACCAAAAGGTTTAATTAAAAGTAGGTGAATGCTGTCAGACTGTTGCATCTCTGTCCTCACCAGCATGAATTCAGTACCCTACCCACAGAATCTGACCACACATGCTTGAGAGATTATATATCTACAAATGCATGGTTTTAAGTGTCTGTGATCAAGACATAAATTTCCTCATTCCTCTAAACAAGTTAGGAAACACTTTCTTGTTTGTTTTTATTTCCCTTTACCACACCAAATTTTTATCCTTTCCATGTTAAGTAAAAAGTTAGAGATTTCACTGGTAAAATTTCGTTCTTGATGAATGAACTAAAGTATGTTTAGAATACTACCATCATACCTAAGGGACCCAGTCTCCCACTAGACTCTACTTCTCAAAGAACCCATTACCTCCACCCCACCCCAAGAACCAAGTCTTTAAAATGTGAGCCTTGTTGGGGGCACTATCTAACTTGTTTAGAGGAATGAGGGAATTTATGTCTTGATCACAGACACTTAAAACCATGCATTTGTAGATATATAATCTCTCAAGCATGTGTGGTCAGATTCTGTGGGTAGGGTACTGAATTCATGCTGGTGAGGACAGAGATGCAACAGTCTGACAGCATTCACCTACTTTTAATTAAACCTTTTGGTCTTTAAATCGTATCAGTATTGAAAGAGCACATATTTGTATGCTAAGTGTTGGGTGCAGGAGTGATAATACTATAGAAATTATCATGGGAATACCTAGTTTGCCAAAATTGAGTCTATTTGATAGGGCTGTTGAACAACTTGACTTCTAAGTCTGTCAAAATGCTTTTAAAAGTTCTTGCCTCTCTCTTCTCTGTGAAAGCTTCCTATTGGAACCTTTTGCGAGCTACCTTGAGATATTCTAAATAAAATATAAGTGCCCAGTCAACTAATCCAGTACCTGGCACAGAAGACACACTTGATAAATATTTGTTATTGTCAAATCCCTGGGATGAGGTCCTGAGTCTTACTAACCGTGTATCAAATGGATGCAATCACGTTGTTCTGTCTCTGTTGCACACATGTGTGCTCATGGGAATTTGACACCGGGCAAAACAAATCTACTTTTCAAACAGTATTTGGGTTGGTTCCATCACCTTAAAAATCAAGTTCGTTGGTCTCTGTAGGCTCCAGCCATTATTAAATTGAGCTCTGAATTTGACTAGTACAGTCACAAATCAAGTCCGCACAGATGAATGCCAGCTTCCATCTGGCACTAGAGACTTAAATGCGAAAGGCAAGGTATTGTCTAAGGAGAAGTCAGCCTCACAATCAGGGAGTAGAAACAGCAATCTATAAATGCTCCTCCTCCATCTGCACCATGAGAAGACACAAATAAGTAAAGTGAGAGTTATCACCGCTAACCGTTCAGATCAGCATCTGCAGAAGAGTACAACAGCATGGAAATTGCTTTTATGGACTATTCAATGCAAGTTAAACATCTCATGATATGCAATGGGGGCTCTCCAAGATGTGCCAGATGCTATTAAAGACAGCGTGCTCTGTGGGAAGACCATGCGGGATACATTCGCCAATTGAATTACATCGCTGGGGATGAAGGGTCAAACACATAAACAAGCCTCCATTACCCTGGTTTGAGGGCACTTTTTTCCTCGAAACGTTCAGATGTAGAATGTGAGAAACAGTGAATGTGATGCAATTTTTTATTTTCAGCAATACGTTCTCAAAGCGTCCACAGAATACAACAGGGTGGACCCATTTCTCATTGAATCAACAGAGTTTTGCCACCATTCAAGTTTAGCCTGTTTCTACTTGATACAGTAGCCTTGGGAATTATTTCCTGAAGAAGCCACAATGGACAAAATGTTTGGAATAGCTAAAAATAATTTTAGACAACCATGCATTGACTATTATAAAAAATCAACCAGTGTTGATTTGTCAATTCTTTAAATCTGAATGTAACAATTGATATTTGTAAACATTTTACATAGGATTTTCATTGACTCATATTATGCTGTACAATAAGATTTCCAGAGTTTGGGCTTGATTTATTGTCTGTCTGTCTGTCTGTTTGGATAGCTAGCTATGTGTTTTCTTATTATTGTTGCTATTTTTCAAACAGGGTCATTCTCTATATCATTAGCCTGCCAGATACTTGCTATGTAATCCAGGCTACTCTCAAACCCATGGCAATCCTCCTGCCTCAGGCTCCTGAGTACTAGAATGACAAGCAAGTACTACCCCATCTGGCAAGAAAAGCACTATTTGGTGGCTAAGTTATAAACACACAGAAACAAAGGCTTTCAGATATTACATTTTGTACTCAAAGAACAAGACCCTCTGCTGAAGAGCTCCAGCAAATGGTCCTTCTATACCCTGTAGTCCTTTTCACATCCAAGCACCTCTTCGGGATCTGCACAGTATCAAGGGGGTTCAGGGACAGGACCCAACAGGTCCCCAACATCTAAAGATATTTCTTTTACAGATTATGGACTGGGAATACTTTTAACTTTAGAATAATGGGGAGTTTAAAAACATATATACTAAAGCAGGGACAGCCTTAGGGACACAAAGAGGAAACTCATGAGCTGAAATGGTGGAGGAGGCTGTGAGGAGGTAAGATCTAGGCAAGTAGCCTAAGCAGAAGCCAGGTATGAGAAGGAGCATAAACCATCTCATCAAAATCAGTGCCCAGCCACTGTCCAGCCAAAGGACTCACTCTCCAAAACCAGTTACCAAGGTCTTCCTGTCTGGCCACATTGAACCACCAACCTATCTCATGTAAAATGTTTTACCTAACCCCCTGTTCACTAAGTAGAATTGGTGTGTTTCCAACTAACCAACCCTCTCACAAAGCTTCTGGGCATCCATCTGTGAAGGTAGGTGGGAGATCATTTTTCAGAGTTGTAGACATCTGTGCTCTTGAGGCCTCTAAGACTCTTGCACACAGAACCATGGAGTTGCTTAAAGAGAATACCAAACCCAAAGGAATTTGTCACAGAAATCTTGGCCTGTGAGAAATCCTTATTTTTATTATGACATCACATGCCATCTTCTTATGAATGGAAAGCTGGCACAGAGGCTGTGCAGAAGGAGATACATTGAGCTGAAGTCATGACAGCTGCAGAACACACTAGATTAAGAACATGGCATTTACAGGGTAGTTAGATATCACAACCTCGATGATGGCGCAAGTTCAGAACCAAGTGAGGTCATTAGCAAAGAGACATTGGGCTTATGAGACTGAAGGCTTGAAAGCGGGAGAAAGAAGTACAATTCAGTCCTAAAGGGGCCTATGAAATATGCTAACAGACGTTAGAGTTGTTAACACTGCCGGGAGTGTAGTGTGGGAAAGAGGGGCATGTGGGCACTAGTCACACTCTGAGTGAGTTTCAGAACCTGGGAAAGAGTAGGGTAAACAAATGAGAGGATGGTTGGTTATAGACATGGATTCTAGCGTCAGAATCTCTGTGCCTGAATCCCAGATATGTCACTGAGGAGCCTTGTCCATCTGGTGAGTCATTTAGCCACCCTATCCCTCAGTAGTCTAACCTCTGTGGACACGCTAACAGTTGGAAAGCATGAAGGGTCCCTAGTGGGAATCATCACACTTAGAGAGATGTACTTATAAGAATACTAATGACAATAATCATAACAACAGGATGTTCATACTTGGGGAAAAGAGGAAAGAAATGGGGTTAAGTAAAGGCAGGAAAAAAATGAAACCTAGAGGAAACAGAAACAAAGATAAAATAGTATAAGTTGCTATGGAAACAAAAAGTCAAAGGGGTTTGATGCTAGAGAGAGGCTGGCTAACAGTATTAAATGGTAGAACAAGGTCAAGGGAAATTGGACCTGAGAAAATACTTGTAGACTCTGGTATCAGAGGTCACTGATGGCCTTCAAGAAAGTGGTTCCCACAAAATATAGGGAGCAGGAGCCAATGCTTGGAGGATGGCTAGCACAAGAAACAAGGTGTAGGCCATATCCACTGGAGAAGTTCACAAGTTAGAAGAGGGAGGTGAGGGGTTACTAATGGATCCAAATGCATTCTGCTGAGAGAGTGTAAGATCTCTTTGAAAACAAGGACATTTTGGTGTATCAGAAAACAGAGAAAAAGAAGCCAGTGCAAAGAGTGAATGAGAGGAGTAGCTAAGGAAGACGCCCCACGTTGACCTCTGGCTTCTTCGTGAACGCACATACCTACAGGCACAAGCATACATACTTGCTTGAGCAGGATCACACAGGGCCAAGCCAATAAACTGTAGCTCTCCAAGAGAGAAAAGTGTGTATGAAAGGACATATCCTTTCCAGGGAGAAGAGGACATTCAAATCTGGTCCCTTCTGGCCCAAAAGAAAGTGTGCAGATAGGTAACAGTTGGTGAGACAAGTGTGTCATGGCTCGAGACTCGTGTGTGGAGTCGGGGGCTTAGGTTGAAAAGAGAGACTTGGATTTTGTTTGTGCTCCAGTATCTGTCCAGACAATAGAAGAGATTGCCAGGCCCGGTTAACAGCATGGGTCACCCACACTGGGTACAAAGAGTCGCACACTGTCCTGAAGGAGATTATGCGTGGGTGAGCACCTTCAGGCACTCTCCACCTGTGTGGGCCAGAAGCAGCCCTTCCCCCAGTCCCAATGAGAAGCGGAAGTTGCAGGTGGCATTTGCTGGAAAATAGAGTAAACAGGGGAGCAATGTGGAAAGCCAAGGTTGGAGGGTAGCTCTGGCCTCTAAGAGGCAACTGCAGTGCGTAGGAGTTCTGAGAAGTTCCAGCGAACAGATCATGAGAACAGAGGCCTCCTGCCCCTTAGTCCATCTGTATCGTCAGTGAGCAAGCAGGCAGAGGACACATCAGGAAAATCTAGGGGGCGTAAATGACTATGAAAAAAGCATGCTCCTTTGTTCTTGCACAGACCATGAGTAAGTCAGTCTCAACCCCACATACACAGGCCCTGCTGAAATAGGTCACAGTGAGGGACGGGGCCAGGGGGACTAAACGATTCAGCACACCTGGGAGGAATTTTCCAGAAGAGATTGAAATACTTTTGAAGAGACTAGCTAATACTGTTTACATTTTGTCTACTATTTAATCAAGTAAGTAAATTCTTGGGCAAGATTGAGATAACTGATTAGTTTAAGTCCAGCACAGATATGCAACATGGAACAAGATATGAAAATAGACACAGATAAGCAATGCAGAGCAGGATGGAGCATGTGAAAAAGACTCTCATATAATATAGAAATTCAAGCTTCCTCTCCAGATATCTATAAATTCTGCTTAGAGAGGCCCCTGCTATATTGCAATTGTATGTTGACATATCTATTTCCCACATCCAGCTGAGGCTTTGAGAGTCAAGACCCTGTATTTCCATCTTCCAATTTTAGCATGATCTCTGGCATGCAACAAGCCCACGGTAAATATTTGGAGAATCATAGAAGAACCAGGGCTGCGAAGGCAGTAGGAAAATCACCATGGACCATTTCTTGTCATCTGTAACAGCCTAGCAGGCTTGGGAGCCCACTGCGGAGAGTCAGTGTGTGGCTACAAATGAGCTTTGGTTTTAATTTCTCTTCATGTCTGTTCTCCTTGATTTCTTTTTCCTGTCTTACTTCACCAAAGCTTTAAGAAGAAGGAAAAAGAGGAAAGTTGGCCTAATGAGCTCTTTGAAACACTTCTAAGCAGCAGCTCTCTCACCTCTGGTCATGTTTTAATGTTGCTGTGCAGGTGAAGGGATGCTGAGGACAGCGGGGGAGCAGTACAGACAGATTCCTACAGGCAAAAATGCACACACACACACACACACACACAGAGGCATGCATAGATACACTGCAAAAGAGATCAATATACAATGAACTAAGATATTATCCCTCATACCAACAGTACAATGCATACATAAATACATACATGCATTGCCTGATAAAAATGTATAAGGCAGATATGTGAAAGTCTACCAACAACCCAATAGCTTATTTTACCATATACTCTATGCACCCTTGGAAGCATGAAACACTGGTAGTTGGCCTTTGATGTTACTCTTTGCAACTATTACAGAAGTGTTGTGATACATTTTGATCAAATTTTCTAAAAGGAATATTAAAATGGAACCGAGTTCTCTGCAAGAATTGGAATTGGAAGAGAAGGAGGGAGGGGGGAAGGAAAGGAGAAGAGAATGAAGTGGGGGAGAGGGAAGTTAGGAGGAAGCATGGAGACCCAGAAGGCAAGGAGGAAGGGAAGCAGTGAGGGAAGGAGGAAAGATGGAAGGTGGGAGGAGGAGGGACAGAGGAAAGGGAAAAGAGAGGAGGAAGGAGATACGGAAGAAAACAGAGCAAGGGAATATGAACTAATAGAGGGAGGGTTGGGGAGAAGGAAGGCAGAAGTGGGGAGAGCAGACGGGGGGAAGGGGCTGTTGTTGATCACTGTCTTAGTTAGGGTTTCCGTCGCTGTGAAGACACACCATGACCACAGCAGCTCCTATAAAGGAAAACATTCAATTGAGGTGGTGGCTCACAGTTTCAGAGGTTCAGCCCATCATCATGGTGGGGAGTGAGTGTGGTGGCTAGGAGTACGGCAGGATGCAGGGAGTGCTGGAGAAGTCTATATCTTTTTCTTTGAAAGAAAGAAAGAAAGAAAGAAAGAAAGAAAGAAAGAAAGACTCTCTCCCTCTTTTGTTTTTTTTTGTTTTGTTTTGTTTTGTTTTGTTTGAGATAGAGTTTCTCTGTGTATCTCTGAAGCCTGTCCTAGAACTCACTCTGTAGGCCAGGCTGTCCTCAAATTCACAGAGATCCACCTAACTCTGCCTCCTGAGTGCTGGGATTAAAGGTGTGTGCCACTACTGCCCAGTGAAGTCTACATCTTGATCCAAAGGAAACAGGAAGTGAACTCTCTCATCTGGGCATGGCTTGAGCATATATGAGGCCTCAAAGTCTGCCTCCACAGTGACACACTTCCTCCAACAAGGCCACACCTCTTAATAGTGTCCCTCCCTTTGGGGCCTTTTTCTTTCAAACCACCACAACCACTCAGCACTGGATCCTCCCTTTCCAATCTTTATGGCCTGACCAGCTTCCTGCTCTAAGCCTCTTTCTCCTAGGATCTGGCCAGTTCTGCCCAGGAGTACTTAATGCTGTTTGGGCAAACAGGAAGAAGCCATAGATCTCAAGCCAGTGCTCCAGAGCGGTCCTTAGTATACAGGGGCTATTAGTGACCCAACATGTGTGCCATGAACCACACAACATCTGCCTCTCTGTAAGTGACACCTCCTCTGTGTTAAATCCCTTCCTCCTTGAAATACCAGAGCAATTGTGTGGTTTTTCTGAGTGTGTAGCAAGATGGGGTTTCACATAATATGTCGTTCAACTTGGAACAGGACACACGTTTAGAGCAGCGCTGTTGTCAACTCACTTCTCACAACCCACTTCCTGACCAACCTCCAGCAAATAATTTTTGTCCCACATTAAAAAGTCAACTGCCCTGCCTTTTGGACCCTCTGTTAACGTCTAGGGTGGCCCATCTCAACACCATGCTCTACAGGGGGATGGATACCACAGACCCTTGCAGTCAGGTCATCCAACACACAACTCCACACAGAGAACCTCAGCCCGGCGACTCAGCTGTCATCTGTCACCTTGCCCTCACAGGCAGGCTTCTGTAACAGTGTCCTCTGCTTTATACCTGAGGTCCTCTTGCCATCGGGAGCCTGGCTGTGCTCCAGCCACCCAGCTACTCCTACAACAGTGGCAACGACTCAGGTCGGAATCCTCTCCCACCTGACATTGACACCAGCCACACCATGTGCTTTCCCACCTCAGGAACACCATGGCCTCCCCTCAGCCTACCACGTTTTAGAGACGCTTCAACTCACAGCAACCCTATCCAGCCTTCTCCAACCACACCACATTCCTGCAATCCTTTGGTCTTCTGAACCAAAGTATCTAAGCTTAGAGGAGACTTCCAGTCACCTCCCATATAAATTGCGGGCCAAGGATAAATATGGCTGAAATTTTAAACCATCTCTGGATGGTCTCTCAGCATAGACAACTACTCCCTCAATACACGTGACTTCTGTTCAAGTGGATGTCAGAGCATGCCCTGGATCCCCTGCTCTGTCTGCACAAACACTGTCTGCCTATGACGCATTCCGTTCAGTCATCTGGTCCTTCGCTGATCTTTGGACAAGTCGTGTTTAGTCCCACAGCAAAGCGTGTGTACCCCCTATTTCCTCTGTCTAGAGAGCTCTCTGCTCTCCCATCCCATGTCCCCATATTTCTTCACAGAAGTCTCTAGTCTAATGCCACCACCTCAGAGATTTCCCAGGAGACTCTCTCTGAGGAGCCATCTCCCCAACCCCGTCTCTCTCTATCCTGTAGCCCTGCAATGGTTTTCCTCACGTGTATGATGCTCTTATTTCACGGGCATCTACTCACTGTTTGCTTTTTATTATTAAAAGCCGGTCTCTGGGCTGGGAATGTGGTGGAGTGCTTGCCTAGCTGTGTAAGTGGTTTCGATCCCCAGAAGGGGAATAAGAAGAGAACGAGGAGAAAGAAGTATGAAGATAAAGGAGGAGGAAGAGGGGGCACAGAAGAGAGAGAACTGCTTTCTAGAAAGGATGGCTCACCGAGTACTATCCCTCTTCTAGACACAAAATGGCACAGGACAGTTGGGGACTAAACCATGGTTCTATTTCAGACTTTTAAAGAATGTCTGGGCCAGGCTGGGTCCTGTGTCCCAGAATTCAAGTTGGCTATCACAACTGCAAAAGCTTTCTGCGCCTAAAAGCATGTTGCCAATCATGAATCAAATTTCCAAGTTGTTTTCCTTTCTGTGTGGCATTGTAGTCATCTTGATGTGACACTGATGTGGCTCTCGTTCTGTTGTTTCCTTTTTATAACACTATTTGCATAATTCACGGACTGTTCCGAAAGATTTGCACAATTGAAGGCAATGTCAGAAAAATGTCATTTCAAGAGTCTTATGATTTGTAGTCACCACCAGCTCATGTCACTGTCAACAGGAGACAGTGGTGTCTCCTGTTGAAGGCATGGCTTGTCTAAAGCAAGGTGAAGGACTAGGTGACTAGAGTTGAATGGGACAGAGAAGTGGGCCATCTACCCTGGGACAGCGAATGGTCCGCCATGCAGGCTCGTGGCAGTGAACACAAGAGTCGGTGAATGATGGTCAGGAGACACACAGAATCAAAGGTTGTTCGAGGTTGCTCCATTTTTACTGGTTATACCCGATTTAAACTCACCACTCAAGGACCTAAGAGCCTTTGTCTGGTTCTCTTTAAAGCTGCATGAATCTTCATCTTCTGAAGCGAGCATTGTCTACACAAAATGAGGTTGAAATGTGATTATACCCAGTAAGGTAACTAAACATAATCTTAAATAATGGAAAAAAAAACAGTGAGGATGGAAAGCTACTTGGAAGTTGTATCAATTCTCTGTAACTATGATGCAGTTCCTGCCCTAACAGTATATTCCACAGACAATGCGATTATTTATGACATCCTCCAACAGTCCATGAATAAGTTAAGAAACAGATATAGAAAAGGGGTATTAAATAAATAAAACTATAGTCAACAATTGTCAAAAGCCTCTTGGTTATAATATGACTAGGATGCACTTCACATTAGAATAAAAGGTCAATAATTTATCTGAACATGAATAAAACATAGGAGTTTTGCAGAATTAAGAAAGCACTCTTTAATTGTTCCCTCAGTATAGCAGCAAGTTAAGCCACTAATAAATAACAAATCCCTCCATTCATACCAAAATACTCATGCAGACAAGAAAGACACTGTAACGGCAGATACACACAGGTGGGGTGAGATTGGGGAACATTTCTCCCCTTATTCAGTAGTACCAGTAATTTCCCTGTGAGCCAAGGGCCTTTTAAAATAATGTTCATTCATTGTTGTATATTAAAGTGGCCTGAATGTGACAAAAAGAATTAGTTAGATGCCACAAAGAGCCGCCAGGTCATATGATAAATAAGCCAAAGGGCATAGAAGTTGCTAGCTTCAGTGGCCAGTGGACTTTGCATCTTTAGGTCCATTTATTTTAAAGAAATAATGCAAAAGTTTAAAAGCAGAATTGGTGCTCTAGTATACTTTCTCTATGACTAAGAAAATAAACCTCAGCCCCTGGTACAATTTAAGCTGACAAATTCAGCACAGAGCATACAAATAGAACAAGATCGTATCATTATTAACTAAACATATGCATACTGCTATTGCGCTTGCAGCACTGGTGGGGGTTTTTTGTATCACTTCATAAAACAAAACTTTTAAATAGTTTTTACATAGAGAATAAAGTATCCAGTACCTTCCCTAGTACATCTTTAACCTAGTACATCAGTAACAACTGATACATGCTACGTTAACAAATCATCTTTAGCTGGTGTAGTATTGTGCTCTCCTGTAATCATAGCCCTTGAGAAGTCGAGGCAAGGAAAATCATGAGTGCAAAGGGAGACTGTGTGTTC
>LOEQ01005147.1:15774-37703 GCA_001685075.1 Bramus lutescens
CTCTCTCTCTCTCTCTCTCTCTCTCTCTCACACACACACACACACACATACATATTCTCATTGCCATGAGGATTCCATTTACAGGGGCATCTTCAACACTGTGGAATGGGGTAGTAGTGAGCACAGAGGCAGGAGAGCAGGCCTGAGGTTGACTCATACAAAAGCTGGAATATTTGAGAAAATCTTGGGAGGAAAACGAGAGGGCAAAGAGGAAAACTGGAAATTCCCAGCCGAAGTCAAATAGACCAGCTGGAGTCACTAGGACAGAGGCACTCTAGAGTGTATGGCCTGAGACCTATTGTAACTCTAAATCCTCAGCTCTGCATGCAGATATAAGATGTCAGTGGGAGACGTATGTGTGTGAAGCTGTATGTAGAACTACACGTAACACAGAGCACATGTGAGAAAGGCTGCACTGTGCAAACGACCCCTGAGCCTTCTATGATTTTGGAACCTCCACCTTTGCTACTGAGCATCTAGTTTTTCTCTGCTCCGGCCTGCTACCTCCCTGGAACTGCATATTTTCTGAACATTCTCTTGCCCTGCTCCATTTCTGGTCTCTAACTAATGGCCTTCCCTCCATACTGCTGTTATTTGAACTATTTCTTGATAAAAATGAGAAGTGTTCTAGAACCTTACATAGTGTGAGCCATCGTGAATGCACCCTGCAGTCCTGTGGCTTTTTACTGTGCACTCCAGCTAGTCCGGGCCGCCCTCCTTTGAGACACGGACTGCTGCCCCAGAAGCTGCATGATACGCAACTTCAGCAGAGCGTAGGAGGGGATGGCCCTAGCTGCACACGGCCCATGCCATAAGCTGCAAGCAGTACTCAACTTAATAAAAACAAACAAACAAACAAACAAAAACTTCCTTTTTATTTTATTCAGTAAAATAGAAATAGCCCTCTCTGAAAACCTTTTAAAAGGGAGGGCAGACACCAGTGGAGAAAATTTACTTTTCAGACATTCAAGAAGTTTATAAGACTAAACTGAAAAAAGAAATGAAAGTCAAAATTAGCAACGTTCACCTCTCATTTCAGAAATGAAATAGACTCATTCCCCCCCAGTTAAGGGAAAGTTTGTCCTCAGCTGGTACACTAACATTCGGTGCACCTCTAAACTAAAGCCAGGATTGTTTGTTGTATTGAGACAAAGATTTGTATACCTTAGATAGATCTCAAACTGGCTATGTCACCCTGGATCACCTTAAGCTCCTGATCCTCCTGCTTCCACCTCTGGATGCTGGAATTACAGGCGCACATCCCCCACATATAGATGCAGTATTGGGGATTGAACCCAGGGCTTTGCGCATGCTTGGCAAGCCTGCTACTGACTGAGTTACACCTTCAGGCTCCAATACAGTCAGTCTTCCTTTCCCAATAATGGAACAGGCAAGAGTAGGGAAAGCTTAGCAGCTGGGGACCCCTCTTAACTTCAGCTATATACACACATCTTTCCTAACAATGCCCTTAGCAACCTAAGACCCCCACCTGTATCAAGCTGCACACACAAACTCCCTGAAGCAAAGCACTCAGGACACTCTGACCTAGAGTGCCTACTGATTCTTGTAACTCCCTTTTCATAGCCAAACACTTCCTGGAGCATCGTGAAATAAGTTCCAAATAGGCTGATCTAGCCTGGACAAGTTTTAGATACAGGCACAGTAAGTCAAACTATCCCTATGAATGAACTTTTAGGGGAAATCTATTTACTATCTAGGCATTATGAGTGACTATCCAGGAGTCAAACACTCACCATCTCGGGGAGTTCAGCTGTGTCCCTTGGGAAAGGTTTATCTCAGCTGGGCTTGTTGCTTACACCTCCTTATGGAAGGCAGAGAGGGTCACAAGACCTTCATCTGTGCATCCAACTGTTCCCTATTACCTGATGTACACAACTCTGCCTTAATTGCTTGTGGCTCCAGGGAGGAGCTTGAGTATACAGGCGGGGAATGGGGTACACGCGCAGGCAGCTCTATCTGTGTGGCTACAGAGAAACCCTCATTCCTGCTGGGTTAAGGCTTACCAGGTCTTTCCTGTGGCAGGGAGAAGCACTCAGACCCTCAGGGAACTCATTGGTTCTCCAGAGTGAACTTTGGCAGAATTGTGCCTCTGTTTGTCCTTGGAATCTTAAATGGAGAGATATGTGTTGTTTAAGCTTCTCCCTGGGAAAGAATATTAGCAAATATGCCTGTGTGTGGTTGTGTGTGAATATTATTAAAGTAAGATGCATTGCGGACAAAGACCCTCCCAGTGAACAAAGACTTCCATAGCTCAAGCCTGTCAATCAAAACAGAAGACCACTCACACTCCATGCCTAACCCCTCAAGATCTGGGGCTTTTGCATGGCTCTCTTCTTCCTCTACACTTCCTCTACCTGCCAATCAAGGCAGAATCCATGATGCAGAACCCTCTCTCCTTGCCATCTGCTCCTTGGGATTAAGGTTTTTAATGTATTAAATGTGTTCTATGAAGTTTTCCTCATAAACTACCCTGCTCACACAATGATTGCATTCTTTCCTTAATCACCAGCTTAGGACCTTTGGTAGCATGAGTGACGGGAACATTTTAAATTCATGGGAAACACAAAACTCCCTTTGTGGGCATTGGTTTCAGCTGCCGCCTCGGGTAACAAGGGTTGAGTTAAGTTTTCCTTCTCCTTTCCTTAGCCCTTGAGTCTCTGGCCAAGGTGCTATCGAGTAGCCTGATGACCTGCAGGCCAAGGGAGAGCGGAGGAGATGAATAACAAGCTAATGTACCAGCTGGAGAATGGGATCCGATCACAGGAGGCAGCTGTCTTGCCAGAGCCGACCGGCATTGGGTTCAAGGTCAGTCCTGGAGGCACAGAGACCCACGTGTGCCTGCACTGCCACAGGAGATGGAGAATTCTTTCTGTGCTTGCTTTCTACCGGATCCGGATTGAAGGCCAACCAAGCTGGAACATTCCCACTCTCTGCTTGGAAGTCAACTGTTAATCCCATTCACATCCTTGTTCAACAGCAGAGCACAGGTGAGCACGAGACACTCTGTGTTCCGTCTCCAGCACCTCAGTTAGAACAGCAACGAACAAACACCCAAATCATGTATCTGCACCTGAAAGAGTTCAATTTCTCCTTCACCCTCAGTATCTTCATCTGCAAAGCAGGGATAATATTATCATCTATCTTATTGGCTTTCAGAGAGGAAGCAGTGAGAACGTAGGTGCTGTTCTCTGAAAGCTTAAGGCACATAGAGCTTGGTAAGAACTCCCAGGATTAGCCAGGCTTGGTAGCACACACCTTTAATCCCAGCGCTCAGGAGGCACAGGCAGGCAGATCTCTGCAAATTCAAGGCCAGCCTGGTCTTGGGTGAGTTCCAGGGAAGCCAGGCCTACAAAGGAAAACCCTGTTTTGAAAACAAAAACAAACAAACAAACAAAAAACCAAAAAGAAGTACCAGGATAGTTGTTGTTTTCAAGGGCAAGCTGTTGCCCAGAGTCCAGCCTCTGCCGCTTGCACAGATCAGTGGCTCATTTTCTGCATAAGCCTCAGGCCTGTGTGGGAGCCACAGCCAGGGGTCAGGAGCAGGTGGATGCACACCTCCCTCTTCATTTGTGACACTCTTTCTTCATCTGTTTCCCCCTCTAGTCTCCCATCTCTTCTTCCTTTCCTTTGCTTCACAGACCATCAGCTCTACTCTTTCCTTACCAGATAGTTTTAAAAGGTCTTCCTGGAATTCAGAGAGAAATTGCTTCTCCCAGGCAAGGAGGCTGACAGATCAGTTGCTCCCCAAGCCATGTTGGATGCTGATGTACAATTATCCTGTTCTTTTATATCTGGTATAAGTCAGGCTATCACTAAACATTCTATGGTACATAAGATGAGCCAGCAAATAACTATCCTGCCCAAGAAACAAATTGTGCCACAACTGAAAATCCCTTAGCAGATGAACTGGCCTTTAGTCAATTTTCCTGAAGTCAGCAGTTCTCTTCACAAGAGAAACATTCATGGTGATAACAGTGTAGACCAATTCAGTCTACACACCCATATGTTGTCTATCCCACTAAGGAACTTCACTAGTACCTGGAGGATCCTTGCCCAAGAGCCTTGTTCTTGTGATTCCTGCACAGTGAAGCGGCAGCCTTATAACCAAGTTCATTCCATCTGAAACATTCATGGGCTTCAAAGATAGTGCTAAATGGTTCGATACAGCAGAAAAAGTTTCTAGTAAGTGACCATGTCAAGATGAATGTGAAATCCATGTTTCAGCTCCACCTTCAGCCACCTCACCCATTCTAATCTAAACCTCTGACTTCTCTGGAATTTTCTCAGCTACGCCATGCTCTTCCTCTAAGTTTCTAGTTTTGTTCCTTTTAGCCAATCATCTTATTTAGATAATCTTTAGCTCCATTCAGTAATTTCCAAACCCCACATGGCATCTACAACACCTCCCATCCCACTACTCCAAGAAACACGGGACTGCAGAAACATCCTGGTCCATACTCAACTTCACTAAGCTTTGCCGTTGATCACTCAGTCATGGAGAATGTGTCAACACAGTCAAACAATGTGACCCCAGAGAAAAGCCAGCGTAGAAAAGAGACTAATATTCTTTGTGTGCCTAGATAGGTTCTGTTCTGCTGGAGACTTGCATTTCAAGACCCAATTTTTGTAACCAGAACAGCTTTGGACTTAACCTGATTTGGGCAACAAGGTCATGAAGAAAAAGACAGATGGACAGAAAAGTTGACATGGGGTGGGACGTGTGATCTGGTGGAGACCAACCAGCAGCCTGGAAACACTGCGTGTCTGTTTTGTGTACCACTGAATGAGGAGGTGGTTTTAGAGCACACATCTGAACAGGAGGCTGGCTTAGTTAAAAATCTAAGGTCTCTGTAGAGGAGCAGGCTCAGGCAGCAGTCATCTGCAGGGGGACTGGGATAATACTTTCTGCATATTCTTATCTAGTGAAACAGAACAGGCCCTTTTTACCTGTTCCTACATGTACATTTTAACTATGCAATATTTTCTTTCTCAAACCCTTTACTCCCTGATAAAGCTTCCCAGGGCCATTAAAGGGATTGTTAACACAAACTCTTTCTGCATTTGCAGAACCAGAAAAGAGAGTATAATATAGAGATGAATATTTTGCATTTGTATGGATCTTGGTCTATTGATATAAGTTTAAGGTCAATTTTGTTATATGTATTTCTGCTCTTGTTTAAGGTATTATGTTTGTGCAGCTCATTTAAAAATGTAATATATAGTTAAAAATGCAAATTAATAGATAGTCATTTATAATTGTCAAACTCATAGTCATATTAGTTAGGTTTTCTAGATGTATAGAGACATATTTCAAATGGATAGGTATTCTTCAAACCTTTCAAAGACTAACAGATTATAGCATTTAAAATGTTTTAAGAACTTGCGACTTTTCATGACAATGAAACACATCTGCTCCTGGCAGCACCAATCTACTTCAAAAGGATGATGGGCATCAAAGAGGCTTCTTGTGGAGTTTGGTAGCCATTTGGGCAAGAAACTTCTCTTCCCTAGACTGCTTGATGTTATACTATATGAATTGGATATGCAGGACTCAAAGAAAAATGACTGTTGAACTTGCTTAAAGGTGAGACAGTCCTTTGGGGTTCCTGCTTCATGAAAGAACTGCAGGGCATTTTGCAGGACACAGAATAAAGCATCTGATGAACTTTGCCATTACAAGGCAAAACAGTTCTTCAAATTTCTTGTTTCATGGAAAAATCTGACAGATACTATGGGCCTGTAGGCTCAATATGGATGCCATAACATTACAGAAGAACTTTGGTTGACTGTCCAGGTAGCAAAATGTCTTTGTCAATTCTAGAGTTTTGGAAGTTGTTTACAATGCACTTCCTGCTTACTTAGGTAATATTATATCCTTCTAGAGTCTTTGATGGAGTTGAAGAAAGATAGTTATAATTATAAAAGATAACTTAGATATAAAACTTTAGATTACTAAAAATAAGATAGATGATAGAGTATTTTCCTTAATTTGTCAAATGTAAATGAACTAAATATTGTAACTATAATTCTTGCTTGATAACTGTTTTATATATGTAATTTNTGGTCTATTGATATAAGTTTAAGGTCAATTTTGTTATATGTATTTCTGCTCTTGTTTAAGGTATTATGTTTGTGCAGCTCATTTAAAAATGTAATATATAGTTAAAAATGCAAATTAATAGATAGTCATTTATAATTGTCAAACTCATAGTCATATTAGTTAGGTTTTCTAGATGTATAGAGACATATTTCAAATGGATAGGTATTCTTCAAACCTTTCAAAGACTAACAGATTATAGCATTTAAAATGTTTTAAGAACTTGCGACTTTTCATGACAATGAAACACATCTGCTCCTGGCAGCACCAATCTACTTCAAAAGGATGATGGGCATCAAAGAGGCTTCTTGTGGAGTTTGGTAGCCATTTGGGCAAGAAACTTCTCTTCCCTAGACTGCTTGATGTTATACTATATGAATTGGATATGCAGGACTCAAAGAAAAATGACTGTTGAACTTGCTTAAAGGTGAGACAGTCCTTTGGGGTTCCTGCTTCATGAAAGAACTGCAGGGCATTTTGCAGGACACAGAATAAAGCATCTGATGAACTTTGCCATTACAAGGCAAAACAGTTCTTCAAATTTCTTGTTTCATGGAAAAATCTGACAGATACTATGGGCCTGTAGGCTCAATATGGATGCCATAACATTACAGAAGAACTTTGGTTGACTGTCCAGGTAGCAAAATGTCTTTGTCAATTCTAGAGTTTTGGAAGTTGTTTACAATGCACTTCCTGCTTACTTAGGTAATATTATATCCTTCTAGAGTCTTTGATGGAGTTGAAGAAAGATAGTTATAATTATAAAAGATAACTTAGATATAAAACTTTAGATTACTAAAAATAAGATAGATGATAGAGTATTTTCCTTAATTTGTCAAATGTAAATGAACTAAATATTGTAACTATAATTCTTGCTTGATAACTGTTTTATATATGTAATTTTACTATGTTAAAGTTAAAACCTTTAACATAGTAAAGTTACATATATAAAACATAGTAAAGGGGGAGGCTATGTGAGATTCCCCTCTGTATGCTGTGAATATGTTTTATAACCATTGGTTAATAAAGAAGCTGCTTTGGGCCTACGGTAGAGCAGAATAGAGCAAGGCAAAAATTCCAAGTAGAGCTAGAGGAGAAAAGAAGGCAGAGTCAGAGAGACAACTTGTAGCTGCCCAAGAAGCAAGAGGTAACAAACCACAAACCTCACAATAAAATACAAAATAATGGAAATGGGTTAATTTAAGATATAAGAGGTAGCTAGCAATATGCCTAGCTGATTGGCCAAGCAGTATTGTAATTAATATAGTTCCCAAGTGATTATTTTGGGTCTGCGCATCCGGGAACAAACAAGCAGCCTCTGACTACTGGAGTAAAAAAGGGGGAGAAGAAGAGATAAGGAATTTTCTCTCTTCTGGATTGGCAAATGGGTTCTTCATGTCTTACTGGGTTACATATCGCCCTCCAGTTTTTGTGTCTTGGGCTACGTGCCAAGCTGACTGAGTCATTGCGTTAGAACCAGAGCAATTGAATGCATGCATAGCTGTGATGCCTGGGAAGGCAGACCACATCTCACCTCTGGGCCTGCAGTGACTCACTGGCTGTTAGTGATTGTATCATTTAGCTTGTTCTTGGGATGACCTCTCCTCTCCATCCATACCATGCTTACTACTTCTTGCATTTCTTTGAACTCTTAACTGATCACCCTTCTCCGGATGTACCTGTTCAACTCTATCTCCCAAACTGTTTCTAGAAAAAGTTAGAGTTTCAGTCCATGAAGTTCATTCCCTAAAATATTGTAGTGGCGCCTAATCTCCTTCATGGATGTCATAGACGCAAGGAATGCACTAAGGCATAGCTGACAGGTGTTAAAGCAAGGGAACACTAGAGTCGCAGGGCCCCTACCCTGCAAAGCAGTATGGCCTGGCCTGGCATGGCATGGCATAGTATAGCATAGGATGGCATGGCATGATATAGCATAGCATACCATGGGTGTCTATACAATAAAAATAAATTAATAAATAAGTAAACTTTATAAAATAAAAAAAATTTATACCATAAAACTCTGCCTCCAGAGTGCTGGGATTAAAGGTATGTGACACCACCACTCAGCCATTAATCTAAGTAATTTATTCACAATTTTATAATATACTTTCTTATACATTTTTAAATTGTTTTTATTGAGCTATGTATTTTTCTTTGTTTCCCTCCCTTCCTCCCCCCTCCCCTCTACTCTCTCCCATGATCCCCATGCTCCCTATTTACTCAGGAGGTCTTGTCTTTTTCTACTTCTCATGTAGATTAGATCCATTTATGGCTCTCTTAGGGTCATCTTTGTTTTATAGGTTCTCTGGGATTGTGAATTGTAGGATAGTTTTTCTTTGCTTTATGTCACTTAGGAGTGAGTACATATTGTATTTGTCTTTCTGGGTTTGGGTTACCTCATTCAATATGATGTTTTCTAGATCCATCCATTTTCCTGCAAATTTCAAGACATCAGTATTTTTTTTCTGCTGTGTAGTACCCCACTGGGTAAATGTACCACATTTTCTTCATCCATTCTTCAGTAGAGGGGCATTTAGGTTGTTTCCAGGTTCTGGCTATGACAAATAATGCTGCTATGAACACAGCTGAGCACTTGTCTATGTGGTATGACTGGGCATTATTTGGGTATATATCCAAAAGTGGTATTGCTGGGTCTTGAGGTAGGTTATTTCCTAATTTTCTGAGAAATTGCCACACTGATTTCCAAAGCAGCGATACCAGTTTGCACTCCCACCAGCAATAGAGGAGTGTTCACTTTACCCCACATCCTCTCTAGCATAAGCTGACAGATACAGAGACAAAATAAAATTAACTAAGAAAACGTTTGAAGCCAAGGATAGTGATGTACACCTAGAGTCCTAGGACTCCCAGGACTGAGGGAGGAGAACAGGAGTTTAAAGCCTGCCTGAGCCACATAGCAAGCTCCAGTCCAGCTTGGGCTATGTAGTGAGACCTTATCTTAAAAAAAATCAAGTAAAATGGGTTTGTGGGCAAAGCCATAGATGTGACTGGATGGGATGCCTGGTGAGTCAGGAGGGTGGCACCGCCTCAGGGAAGCCCTTGAACTGAGCATGGTGCCCGAGAATAATTATTGTGAGGCCGTGAAATCTAACAAAAAATTACCCTTCTTAGCTCTAAACCTGTTCTATTCCTCCTGCATCTTTTCCTCCAGTAGCACCTCATCTCAAAGCTAAGCATTGCCCTATGATGGGGTCCCTGCAGGTATCATGACAAGCAGAGAGATGAACCGCTAAGAGACGACAAGAAAAACCAGGCTCAGTTTGGCTCATTCAAACTGAATCGAAATTCTAGAGTTTGATGCCAGGCGGTTTACTGTAAGTATGTTTAATACAGTAGAATCTGGAAAAAAAAAAACATTTCCATGCAACAACCGTTCCCATCGCAGGTGCACACTAAAGCTTAAGGTGTGACTACATGTGACTGTGGAGGTGGATTCCATAGCTAAAAGGCCTATAATCTAGTGTTATCTCTGACCGAGATGGCATAGAGATCAGCAGGTCATAAAATACATGTGACCTCTCCCCTAATGGGTTTTATTAACTGGGAGCTAACGATAATGGTCTAGGAAGGCAGAGTCGGGATAAACATTCTGGGGGATTTGGGTGAGATCTACCCCTACAGATACCAAAAGGTCACCAAGTCAGTAACAATATCCTCTCTCAGCTTTGTGGGTGGAATGCAGCTATTTTATCTCCTCCATTGATTAGATACCCCCATGTGTTTAACATTCCTGGTTTCCCTAGTGATCTGTGGGTGAAAAGACCTCTGTGTCCCCCGACAGCCCCCATCCAGCTCTATTCCCTCTGTGCCCCCACCCAGGTCTATTCCCTAACTTGGTTTGGAGTAAAAGTCTAGGTTACGCCGCTCAGCAGCTCACATACCCTCCCATGAGCTTATTGTGAAGTCTGGTGTTCTGGACACAGACATTCACAGCATTTGACGGCACAACAGCTATCTGGTGGTTCTTTTAGCAAGAGAAAAGCCAGGAGGCCCTGCCAGGCTCCCTACATACTCTGTAAAGGGCGTCCTTCGACACCTCTCTGTCCACCCTCCCCGGTCCCATCCTTCATGCCTGTTGGTGATTTTATGGGCATTGTGAGGCCTTTGTCTGGTTTTTAATCACCTCATAAGGAGTCCAGTATTCTCCCATTGACTCCTTCTAGTGCCTTCTAGAGCTATCCTCCAGGGAACCTGTCTAAGACCATATAGTAACTGGGGAAACAGTCACATTAACCAGGATCAGCTGAGGCTATGGACCTCAGCTTAGCTGTTGATCAGTCTCAGGGCCCCATGGGAGAGAGGTGCAAACCATGGCGTGTGTGTGTGTGTGTGTGTGTGTGTGTGTGTGTGTGCAGTCGTCAGAGAAATGTACAGCAAGCCCACATGAGAGTTCATATCACTAAAACAACCAAACCAAATGAAAACGGTGACAAGTAGCTGCCTGGGTGCACAGGAAGCCATCTCTGT
Source organism: Bramus lutescens (assembly GCA_001685075.1). Taxonomy (NCBI): domain Eukaryota; kingdom Metazoa; phylum Chordata; class Mammalia; order Rodentia; family Cricetidae; genus Bramus; species Bramus lutescens. The sequence goes on from LOEQ01005147.1 coordinate 26,384, forward strand.
TCACACAAGATGGAAAAGCGAAGTCGTGCAACCATTCTGAAAGGCGGGAGAGGTTCTTCAAACATATTCAAAATACAACTGTCATGTGACCCAATGATCCCACTCGTAGGGTTCATCTAAAATAAGTGAGGTGTGAGAGAGAGGACTCCTCACTCCAGTGTCCACTGCAACATTCTCCATAGGAGCTGAGACGTGGAAAAGGTGACGTCAGCCAACAATGGGTGAAGAAAATGTTATTGTGTTAAGCAAAAGTGATTCTCAGAGCACATACAGATAATTCTGCTGTATGAGGCGGCATCACTGAGAGTCTGCCAATGACACCCTGATGTCTTTTAAGTCATCCTCCCTTTCTAGCACTGTGAGCCAAGCCTTGCATGAAGTGAGCTGGGCTCTCTTCCAGCCCCATTCCTGAATTCCTCCCTACAGCTCTCTCAGAGGAGTCTGCTTCCTCTAGAGAGAATGTCTTTCCTTCTGCAGTACCCAGCTGGCTTTCCAGGATGACTTCCCAGCTTGCTTACTTCAGGCTCACTCTGGCTCCCTTGATCTTCTGGGAAGGTTCCATTCACCACACAATAGAATTGCCCCTTCTGTCTGTCTCTTTCCTTTGAATGTATCTCCTTGTGTCCTGGAGTCCTAAGCCAGAGGCCTGGCTCTCAGGAGAACCCTAAAATGCCATATCTGATCACTTATTCCAAATATGCCAACAGTGATGGTGATAAGGGATTTATTTCAGTGTCAGGAGCATTGGAAAGGACAGCAGACCACCTATCTAAGTTCTGTCTTCCAGGTCCTGACAGTTGCCCCAGGATTATACAGGGGAAGAAGACAGGACAAGAAGGTTGTATAGTCCAACCGACTTGACCAAACTGCTCCCATTGGTCATTGTATAAGATCTGGTAATTGGGGATTTTGCTGATGCAAGGGAAATTGTTACTGCCCGGGGGTGGAGTGAGCAGTTTCAGTTTCCATCATGAGATGGTTGTCTTCCAGGCTTCCTGATCCTGGAATATGACACAGACTGAGGAGGAAAACAAAAAAGTGATTAAGGGTGGGGTTTTCTTCAACAAAGGAGTTGCTGTCACATTTCACCAGCAGGGACTGGCTTTAACCCATTTAGTTTGGCACTGGAGACAGCGAGTGGCACCCGTTGTGTCCTCAGAAGATGGCAGGCACTAACTCTGAGACATGTGTAGCCCATATTTTAGTGATCTGTTAGTGAGAGGAGCACAGACCTGCATGTGCGCTCTGCACATTCAGCACTATGCTGTGGCCCCATCTTACCTCCATGACCAAGGCAGCATGAAATAAAAGCCATACGTAGAGTCTTTGATTATCTATTCATTTATTCATTTACTTGTGTGTTTAGACCGTGTATTTACTCGTGTATTTGCTCCAGTGCTGAGAATTGAGACCAGAGCCTGCCATTACCTTAAACATATCTCTCAAACTGTGTTAGTCTCTGAATCTTCCGTCTCTTCGAATGACTGGCCGTTTGAGCGTTCTGCTTATATCTAAGAGTAGGCTCTAAAGCCAATGCTGCATAACAGAACTGAATCTGGCTCTGAGAAAATAACTTCATTGCAGTTTGCATAGCAGCTAACATAAGGAAACCGCGGAGTAACACATGGATAGCAGGCTTGAACAGACAACTCTCCAGAGAAGACATGGAAGTGAACAGCAAGCGCATGAGAATAAATTCAGCAGTCGCCAGAGAAATGTACAGCAAGCCTACATGAGAGTTCATATCACTAAAACAACCAAACCAAATGAAAACGGTGACAAGTAGCTGCCTGGGTGCAGAGGAAGCCATCTCTGTTCACACAAGATGGAAAAGCGAAGTCGTGCAGCCATTCTGAAAGGCGGGAGTGGTTCTTCAAACATATTCAAAATACAATTGTCATGTGACCCAACGATCCCACTCGTGGCGCTCATCTAAAATAACTGAGGTGTGAGAGGGGACTCCTCACTCCAGTGTTCACTGCAACATTCTCCATAGGAGCTGAGACGTGGAAAAGGTGACGTCAGCCAACNGTGTGTGTGTGTGTGTGTGTGTGTGTGTGTGTGTGTGCAGTCGTCAGAGAAATGTACAGCAAGCCCACATGAGAGTTCATATCACTAAAACAACCAAACCAAATGAAAACGGTGACAAGTAGCTGCCTGGGTGCACAGGAAGCCATCTCTGTTCACACAAGATGGAAAAGCGAAGTCGTGCAACCATTCTGAAAGGCGGGAGAGGTTCTTCAAACATATTCAAAATACAACTGTCATGTGACCCAATGATCCCACTCGTAGGGTTCATCTAAAATAAGTGAGGTGTGAGAGAGAGGACTCCTCACTCCAGTGTCCACTGCAACATTCTCCATAGGAGCTGAGACGTGGAAAAGGTGACGTCAGCCAACAATGGGTGAAGAAAATGTTATTGTGTTAAGCAAAAGTGATTCTCAGAGCACATACAGATAATTCTGCTGTATGAGGCGGCATCACTGAGAGTCTGCCAATGACACCCTGATGTCTTTTAAGTCATCCTCCCTTTCTAGCACTGTGAGCCAAGCCTTGCATGAAGTGAGCTGGGCTCTCTTCCAGCCCCATTCCTGAATTCCTCCCTACAGCTCTCTCAGAGGAGTCTGCTTCCTCTAGAGAGAATGTCTTTCCTTCTGCAGTACCCAGCTGGCTTTCCAGGATGACTTCCCAGCTTGCTTACTTCAGGCTCACTCTGGCTCCCTTGATCTTCTGGGAAGGTTCCATTCACCACACAATAGAATTGCCCCTTCTGTCTGTCTCTTTCCTTTGAATGTATCTCCTTGTGTCCTGGAGTCCTAAGCCAGAGGCCTGGCTCTCAGGAGAACCCTAAAATGCCATATCTGATCACTTATTCCAAATATGCCAACAGTGATGGTGATAAGGGATTTATTTCAGTGTCAGGAGCATTGGAAAGGACAGCAGACCACCTATCTAAGTTCTGTCTTCCAGGTCCTGACAGTTGCCCCAGGATTATACAGGGGAAGAAGACAGGACAAGAAGGTTGTATAGTCCAACCGACTTGACCAAACTGCTCCCATTGGTCATTGTATAAGATCTGGTAATTGGGGATTTTGCTGATGCAAGGGAAATTGTTACTGCCCGGGGGTGGAGTGAGCAGTTTCAGTTTCCATCATGAGATGGTTGTCTTCCAGGCTTCCTGATCCTGGAATATGACACAGACTGAGGAGGAAAACAAAAAAGTGATTAAGGGTGGGGTTTTCTTCAACAAAGGAGTTGCTGTCACATTTCACCAGCAGGGACTGGCTTTAACCCATTTAGTTTGGCACTGGAGACAGCGAGTGGCACCCGTTGTGTCCTCAGAAGATGGCAGGCACTAACTCTGAGACATGTGTAGCCCATATTTTAGTGATCTGTTAGTGAGAGGAGCACAGACCTGCATGTGCGCTCTGCACATTCAGCACTATGCTGTGGCCCCATCTTACCTCCATGACCAAGGCAGCATGAAATAAAAGCCATACGTAGAGTCTTTGATTATCTATTCATTTATTCATTTACTTGTGTGTTTAGACCGTGTATTTACTCGTGTATTTGCTCCAGTGCTGAGAATTGAGACCAGAGCCTGCCATTACCTTAAACATATCTCTCAAACTGTGTTAGTCTCTGAATCTTCCGTCTCTTCGAATGACTGGCCGTTTGAGCGTTCTGCTTATATCTAAGAGTAGGCTCTAAAGCCAATGCTGCATAACAGAACTGAATCTGGCTCTGAGAAAATAACTTCATTGCAGTTTGCATAGCAGCTAACATAAGGAAACCGCGGAGTAACACATGGATAGCAGGCTTGAACAGACAACTCTCCAGAGAAGACATGGAAGTGAACAGCAAGCGCATGAGAATAAATTCAGCAGTCGCCAGAGAAATGTACAGCAAGCCTACATGAGAGTTCATATCACTAAAACAACCAAACCAAATGAAAACGGTGACAAGTAGCTGCCTGGGTGCAGAGGAAGCCATCTCTGTTCACACAAGATGGAAAAGCGAAGTCGTGCAGCCATTCTGAAAGGCGGGAGTGGTTCTTCAAACATATTCAAAATACAATTGTCATGTGACCCAACGATCCCACTCGTGGCGCTCATCTAAAATAACTGAGGTGTGAGAGGGGACTCCTCACTCCAGTGTTCACTGCAACATTCTCCATAGGAGCTGAGACGTGGAAAAGGTGACGTCAGCCAACAATGGGTGAAGAAAATGTTACTGTATTGAGCAAAAGTGATTCTCAGAGAACATACAGAGAATTCTGCTGTGTGAGACACTAACAATAGGCAAAGGTGTTGAAGCAGACGAAAGGATGGTGGTTGTGGGAGAAGGGGTGACATAGGGAGTGGTTGTTTAATGGCTATAAAGTTATAGTCACACAAGAACTTCCAGAGATCTGCTCATAAGACAGTGTCTGTGGTTAATAAGCAGCATATATGTGCAAGCTTGGAAGACTGAACACATTATATGCAAGATTTTCAGTGAAAATTATTATTTATCAACAGAACTAGAAAATAGAATAATATAAAATTTAAAAAAATAAAATTTATGAGTGTCTGAGCAAGACCTGCCCTGCTTCCCTGTAGGGTGACCTCAGCTGTGCTATTTGCTAGAAAGTGTCCAAACTTAGAATTTGTGTGGGCCTGGACTCCCTCAGGATAGATCTAGAAGCAGGGCATCCAGTTAATTTACTTTCAAGGTGATCTCGGGAGATTCTGAGAGGGAAATGGAAAAGTGGGAAGGGATGGGATGGAAGCCGGTGTGGGTAGCTCAGAGCACAGGCGCCCACTGGTGTCTTGGTGTGCTTGACCACCAGATGAAGGGGGCATTCTACTAAGGCAGAGAGTAGGGGTCTGCAGAACTCAGGACTTCATGTGCAGAAGTCGACGTCAAAGATACAGGGTCGAGGCCTAACATGTCTGCCTTAGATCAGTAAGGCTTTCTTTGACTGATTAACTTCTCCTCAGGTGAAAATCTCCATCTTTGACCTATCTGTCAGAAATCCACTATGGTTGATTTAGTGTCTAACTCTGGCTTCACTAGGTCTTCCCGCATTCAGCAATGCCCTTGCCCCTAAGTCACCAATCGTCAATACACTCTAGACAGAGCAGCATGCTCTAGTGGGAATATAATATGGACTGCAGAAGTGGTTTAAAATTTTTTTCTTCATATTTATAACCCATGACGTCATCGGAACGCTAGTATGCACGGGAATCGAACTCAAGACCTCAGCCATAGTGGTCAGCTCTCTTAACTCTGAGCCACCTAGGCAGCTGTTGTGGTTTTAAGTTTGAATTAAAAATAGGGCAGGAGATATACTCTGTTCATAATCGCCTTGAAGTCCATTCTTCGCAGCTCAAGAACTGTGTATAGTACTCACCTGTAATTCCAGCACTTACGAGGTAGATGCAAGACATCAGGGTCCAAGGTTGCCCTCTACTTAGCCCAAGGTCTGTACCAGGCTTTTTCTTTTAGACCACCAAACAGTTCCCAAAGCGTGACATGGAGACTTCTTATTAGTTATGAATGCTCGGCCTAGCTTAGGCCTAGCTTAGGCTTGTTTCTGGCTAGCTCTTTTAACTTCAACTAACCTGTTTCTCTCTATCTACCTTTTGCCTTGGGGTTTTTACTTTTTACCCTTCTGTATATCTTACTTTCACTGTTTCTCGTGTCTGCCTGGCTTCTGGGATGTGTGTGTGCTCATTCACGTCTCTTCTCCCTCTTCTCTCTCAATCCTCTTAAGCCTAGATTTCTCCTCCTATTTATTCTCTCTGCCTACCAGCCCCCACCTATCCTTCTCCTGCCTAGCTACTAGCCATTATTAGACTAGTCAGTTGCCTCAGGCAAACAAGGTGAAACAAATGCAACACATCTTTACCCAGTTAAAATAATATTCCATACCCGGCGCACGCCTTTAATCCCAACACTCGGGAGGCAGAGGCAGGCAGATCTCTATGAGTTTGAGGCCAGCCTGGTCTACAGAGCTAGTTTCAGAACAGGCTCCAAAGCTAAACAGAGAAAATCTGTCTCAAAAAAACCAAAATAATAATAATAATAATATTCCACAACAAAAATCAACCTGGCTACTTGAGACTTCCATCTATAAATTAAAACTAAAAATAAATAGAAGCTAATTGTAATCATGTTTTACCCAGTTCAGCTGACCAAAATTAATAATGGTACAACATAGAATCAGTATTTTATTTATTTGTTTTTAATCAGTATTTTAGTTGTTTGTTTCTTGGCTACAGTACTGAGGATTGACCCCAGGGCATACTGAGGAGTAGAAGCCTGAGCTCAAATGCTCTATACTGACATGTATGCCTAACCATAGTGACAATATTTTTAAATTACCATAATATCTTATCTTTTAAACTTTTATTACCTTTGTGTGTGTGTGTGTGTGTGAGAGAGAGAGAGAGAGAGAGAGAGAGAGAGAGAGAATCTTAGGATTTTTATTGCTGTGAAGAGACACCATGACCCCAGCAATTCATTAAGTAAAGCATTTAATTGGGGTGTCTCATTTACAGTTTTAGAGGTTCGGTTCATTATCATCATGGTTGGGAGCATGGTGGTGTGTAGGCAGACTTGGAATTGGAGTAGTAGCTGAGAGTCTTACATCTTGCACATATGTCTACTGACATACTGGGTGGTATGCTGAGCATAGGAAACCTAAAATCCTACCCCCACAGTGACACACTTCCTCCAACAAAGCCACACCCACTCCAATGAAGTCACACCCACTCCAACGAAGCCACACCTCCTAACAGTGCCACTCCCTATGAGATTACGGGGCCAATTCCATTCAAACTACCACAGAGAAGATTTGTGAACACGTGGAGGTCAGAAGAGAACTTTTAGGAGTTTGCTCTCTCTCCTACCGTGTAGGTCCAAGAATCAAGCTCAGATAATCAGGCTTGGTAGCAGCGGCTTTTACCTGCTCATTTATCTTGCAGACCAGCATATCGTATATTCTGTTTCTAGCTGAACCTTTGCAATCCAGCATCCCTTTCCTCTTACAGCATATGCTATTTGAGAACGGTCGCCACACAGCATGTCCTTGAAGGGCGTGGGTACACTGCAGCATGGCTCTGAGGCTGAACCTCCACTTTGTACAAAAGGTGAGGCAGGAAGATCTACCAAAGACCTTAAGAAGGAGCTTCGAAAAGAGGCCTCCCCTTTGTCTGCCCACTTGCCCTTATCGTAGAGAGCCCTGGGGACACTGAGTCCTGGGCATGCTGCTCTTGCTTCCGCGTGCAAACCGACAGGTAGCTCACTCCCTATCACTGCCAGCTTGGGCTTCAGTTCATCGAGCCAGTACACTGTCACATATCCTTTACCAACACTCTGAGTTGTCCTTTGAATTTCCTCCGCTCACAGTCTCTTTGTATTTATGGGTTTTCAGGGAAAAAAAATCATTTACTCTCATTTTAGTGAAGAAATAAAAAAAAACATTCAAATATTCAAGCTGCTGCCTTTAACCAGTAAATATGAGGAATATGAAATGTTTTGTTCTCTTTAAGATTTGCTCTTCAAAATCAGGAAATGTTGGACTAAAGAGTCATCCGGTTCAGATGGCATTAGTCCACAAAGGCTGGCTCCAGTTCGACTGAGCAAGGAACTCTAAAGTCCCCCAGCAGCCAAGTGGAAGCAGGTCAGCCATTTCCAACGTCCACCTCACAGACCCGGTGTCACTCACGCTGACCCTGACCACTTCCGTGTGACGTCCCAGGCAGTAAGCCCGCCTTCTCCAACCTTTATGCTCACTTCTGCCTTTGAGAGGCTCTGCATTTTTTTTTTCTGGGATCTTTTCTGAGATCTCGTCTCTGTGTTGCTTGTAGAGACAAGGTCTGTCTGGCCTCAAATCCACTCCACCTGCTTCGGCTCACGGATTCAGAGGAGTCAGTGATGGGGAGGTGTGGTGGAGCAGAGCAGTTACCTCACAGCCAATCAGGGAGCAGGAAGGGATTGCTGCACTCACTTGGCTTTCTCCTCCTTTTCCCTTCCCCCATAACGATGGTACCACTCACATTCAGAGATGGTCTTTCTCCATTTTCAGGTAGTTCTCTAGAAATGTCTTTGCTGACGCTTCCGGAGGTGTGGCTCCATCTAACCAAGGTGGTAATGAAGATTAACCAACATAGAAAGACCAAAAAATGTAAAAATGCATGTACCATGTACATATGAATCCATATGTGTACACAGCAGCATAAATGTGAGTATAGCTATCTCCAGCTTTTCGAAGAGTAAGAGAAACTAATAGAAGCGAGCACACCTTATTTTTAACTTCTACAAAATACGTGCACTGGCCTGTTTTGTGTCAACTTGACACAAGCTAGAGTCATCAGAGAGGAAGGAGCCTCAGTCAAGGAAATGCCTCCATGAGATCACGCTCTTAGGCTGGATCAACATAGGAGCCCATTGTAGGTGGTGCCATCACTGGTATGGTGGTCCTGGGTTCTGTAAGAAAGCAGACTGAGCAAGCCAAGGGAAGCAAGCCAATAAGCAGCACCCTTCCCTGGCCTCTGCATCAGCTCCTGCCTCCAGATTTCTGCCCTGATTGAGTTCCTGTCCTGACTCCCTTCAATGATGAATAGCAATGTGGAAGCTTAAGTCAAAATAAACTCTTTTCTCTACAACTTGCTTTTCAGCCATGGTGTTTCACAGCAATAGAAACCCTAACTCAGATGATATGGGTTCTCCACAAGAGTCAGCGTGTTTGGAGAAGAATGCCATGGCTGAGGCAAGGAGCTAATGAACTTGTACTCAAAAGCAAGGCGCTGATGGGAGGCACAGTAAAAAGACACGGAAACAAGTTTCAGCATCAAACAGATGAGCACTGCCATGTCTTAGGGTTGCCTGGATAGACAGAAAGCCCGCAGCAACATAAACACATAGAGAAAGAAAAACTTGCGTGAAGAATAGGATATTTACAGAGACCCCACAAGATATTTTTATAGCAGAAAATCTGCAATTAGAGTAGCTATAAAAAGAGTAGTTTCTTATTAGAGCAGGGTGCATAGCAGGCAGCCTTTAATCAAGTGACCAGAGTGCTGGGGACATTTAACTGAGACCTCCTCATAAGGGAGGAATAGAACAAGCAGACTGACTTCTCCAAACCACAGGTCTGTAATCGGTAAAACTGTGTTGGGTGGTTGACAATGGGCATCACTTTGACTGGATTGTGGGGAGCCTACAGAGCTAATAAGGCTCCTCTGGTTTTGTCTATGAGGGTGTTTGCGGGGAAGACTGCGCTTGAGTCAGGCAGATCTGCTCATGTATGGGTGAGATAATCAAATTGGCTGGGAGCTCTGATGGAAGAGCGCAGAAGAGGGTAGTCTCTCCCTTCTCCTTCTGAGCCTTAGGTAAGAGTCCAGGACTCTCAGGTCTTAGACCCTGAGTAGTAACTATACCATTTAATTCTGAGACTGAGCCACCACTTGGCATTCTAGCCCCTAACTTGCAGTTTCACTGTGGAACTTTGTAATCTGTTATCTTACAGGCCAATCTAATAAATGCATACATGCATGAATATGTATACAATATGCAAATATATCACAAATTCACACTCTGTGTGTAGTTGCAATTCTCAAAGGTCCCTAATACAGCATCAAACTCAGAAAGGTCAAGGAAATTTTTAGAAACTATTTTTTATTTATATTTTTCTAATCTTTAGATACAAGAAGACTTTTCCATGAGAAACCCTATGATTATTTATCCTTCTTCCTGTCAAATGATCAAATCTGTTAAGAATCATCATGTATGAAATAAAGACACAGCACGAGGCACACAGGAAAAGAATCTGTGTGGCTTTCTCATTTTGCCATGAGCAGCAGATTGGCAACTCAATCGATGAATTACTCAAAATTGCTGTTAACATATTGAAAACTTTTGATCAAACATGTAACATTGCTGAAATGGTATTTCTAGCATAAACTGTATAGAACTAGTAAATCAGGCATTCCATATCCTCAGCTTTGAACTCATAATGATAACTGTTTCTTGGGCTTTAGGAAAAAAAACAACTCTGCCAAGTAAAATTCAATCTTCACAACATTTGTTGTATGGTAAATGCCTGTCAGTCACTTCCACTCAAAGAGTGCTTTCTCAGGATGCCATTGGACGTGGTAAACTGGATGCTTGTATCCTGCAATGGATAAAATGAAATCAGTCTTGCCATCAGAATTTGTGGTTAATATATAGAGAGACTAACTTTGCTTTTGCTGTGAAATTCTCTATGGCCTTTTCGTAGTATTCTGGCCATGTGAGAATAATATGACTGCGATGTGCTAATATTTCCTCTAGGGGAAGGGTTCTATTAATAGGTGAATAGTTCTGCATATTCTATATGTGTAAGACCAAGCCTTTGGGAACAGCTGTTATGCCTGCAGACTATACACTTCACATAGGATGCGGCAATATAGTATTTCCCTAACTGCTTCATTTCCTCCTGACAGCATTTTTGCACTAATATTTCAATGGTGGGCTTGTTGGGGCACACTTGGGGGGGTCTGGACAGCCCAGGACTGGCCAGGAACTAATTGCACAATTCAGGAAGCTAAAGAAATTGACAATGTAATACAACAGGAAATTCTCAAGGAAATTATATGCTGCAGTAGTAACTGGAGGGGAACATTGGGACAGGGTCTGAGAATCTGTGTTACAGTGTAACCTGTTGTGGAATATTATTTTAACAGGAAAAATGTGTTGTATCTGTTTATGCTGTGGAATATTACATTAACTGTATAAAGACTGTTTCATTTGTTTCTGCTGCATTTGTTTAATTATGTAAAGATGTGTTACATGTGTTTCACCTTGCCTGCCTAAGGCACCTGATTGGGCTAATAAAGAGCTGAATAGCCAGTAGCTAGGCAAAGAAAGAATAGGCAGGGTTGGCAGGCAAAGAAAATAAATAGGAGGAGAAATCTAGGCTGAAAGGAAACTAAAGAAGGAGGAGGAAGAAAGAAGGAGGTAAATGTCCAGGTCCCCAAGCCTGTCAGTCAGCCAGACAGACACGAGAAACAGTGAAAGTAAGGTATACAGAAGGAAGAAATGTAAAAAGTCCTGAGGCAAAAGGAGGATAAAGAGAAACAGATTAATTTAGGTTAAAAGAGCTAGCCAGAAATGAGCCTAAGCTAGGGTGTGCATTCATAACTAATAAGAAGTCTTCGTGTCGTGATTTGGGAGTTGGTTGGTGGCCCAAAAGAAAAAACCTGGTACAGTAGCTATGTTAATTACAGATCTTTTTTATAAATAAGTTTTGTTGTTACTATTTATTATTATTATTAGTGTGTGTGTGTGTGTG